>BQNB010026940.1:0-27495 GCA_026074375.1 Tanacetum coccineum
TAAGCAACAATAAGAAACTAGTAATAGCAAATAAGCATTAGATTAGAAAAATAAAACATAAAAAAAAATACTAAATAAGCACCAAATAAGCAAAAAAAATGAAGAATAAAAGAAATGTATACCAGGAAGCTTATTCCGATGCTTATTTTCATCGGAATCCGGCAACATATCTCCTTTAGATAGCTTTATTTCATCACGTATATCCATCTTATAAGATCGATTTTGATGAAATCGATTTAGATAGCCGTATTTCACAGTTAGGGTTTTGATTTGGAGTTAATTTGATGGAAAGAAAAATTTAGGGTTTTGATCGGAGAAATTAATGTGTGTGTGTGTTTTTTGAAACCGTTGGGGAGAGAATGAAATGAGATGGAAAGTTTCGTTGAGGAGAAGAATGAAATTAAGTGAGACCGTTGGATTGGTATTGAAATCAACGGCTTAGATGGAAAGTTTCGTTCTTTTTTTAGAGCTCGTTCCTTAGGGAACTTTTCTCCTTTATAACCTATCTCATAACATATATGTTGATTGACGTTGACTTTTTTATTTTACTATGTAACATGTCGTGTGTTCAGCATACTTCCTTGAAACCCATTGGGGTGCTACTATTGGTACCACCCTGCCCACCATAAAGTACACATGTTTCGTATTTTTTGTACTTTTTGTCTCCCGGTTTACAGTGCAGCGCAGTTTTTTATCAGTTTCTGTTCCGTAATTTTTCACAGTTTCATACTTTTGACCTGTTAAACTTTATAATTTTCGTTCCGCATTCTGCGTTTCACTGTTTTATAATATAAACAAAATTAAAAAAAATTAAAAAAACAAAAAAAAAGCGGAAAAACCAGGGGGGGTACAAACGGCTTTTCAGGGGGTACAAATAACATGAGCCAACCCATTGTTATTGGTCTATTTGGAATCTTTATGGATAAAAGTAATGTCGACGTAAAGAGAAACGCATGTCGACAAAACCAAGCATTCGTATAGTTTAAACGACGCATAACTATTTCTTTGTGTAAAACCAAAGTATTAAAATGCAAATTGTACAGTTAAAAGCACATTTCACATATCAAAGCGATTCATACACAAGTATAACACTTAAACTTTGCTTGTCAAAACACGATTAACTTGTTAGAAAGTTATTGCAAAGAATATTTGCTTCATACATGTGGCTTTAGCCTTTACGATGTTACTTGAACCATTTTTACTTATTATCTCTCGATCAACATTTTGCGGTCGAACTAATAATGTATTAGAAATGTTAACATATATACATCCTTTGACTTGTTAATAAAGACCATTTAGCTCATCGTCTTGGTAACTTTTGCTAACATTTACTGTATATCCTCAATCTCGGTTTTGGTTATGGGTCCCCGACAATAGAATTTGGTTTAGAACGTGGTGTTTGACAAGGTGACCCATTGTCGCCATTCTTGTTCATTCTTGCGGCAGAAGGGTTGAATTTAATGATTAAAAAGGCGGTTGAGAAAGGTATCTTTAAAGGAATTAAAGTGGGATCCGAGAGAGTGGTTGTATCACACCTACAATATGCCGACGATACAATTTTCTTTGATGAATGGGATAAAGGAAATGCAAAGAATCTAATGTGTAACTTGAAGTGTTTTGAGAGGGTGTCGGGTCTTAAGGTAAACCTTACTAAAAGTAGATTGTATGGTGTTGGGGTAAATTCGGATGAAGTGAGCAATATGGCAAGTTGGATGCAATGTAGCGTGGGTGAATTCCCGTTTACTTACTTGGGACTCCCGATCGGGATTGTATGCGTCGGGAAAGTGCATGGAGAAATGTGGTTGAGAAATTCAAAAAAAGAATATCTAAGTGGAAAGCAAAAATGATGTCTTTTGGGGGACGACTGACACTAGTTAAATCGGTTCTAGGAAGTTTGTCATTGTATTATTTTTCAATGTTCCGTGTGTCTTTATGTGTGATAAAAAAAACTTGAGCGTATTAGGAGAGAGTTCTTTTGGGGTGGGGTGGGTGAAAATAAAAATTTATCGTAGGTTAAATGGGATATGGTTTTATCTTCTTATAGGGTTGGGGGTTAAACATCGGGTCTCTTAGGGCAAAAAATTGGGCGTTAGTGGGAAAGTGGTGGTGGCGTTTCAAGAGAGAAGGTGATGCCTTATGGGTGAGGTTGATCAAAAGTATTTATGGGGAGAGCGGCAGTTTAGAGTTTGATGGTGTTGGCTCGAGAGTGGGTAGGAGTGGTCTTTGGTGTGATATTGTGAAGGTAGGTTTAGACATTGACAAAGTTGGGATTGCTTTTTCTTCTTCTTTTTCAAAAATGTTGGGTGATGAGGGGACACACTTTTTTGGGAAGATAGGTAGGTTGGTGATATAAGGCTTCGTGAAAGATTTCCAAGGTTATTTCAATTAGATAGGCGTAAGGAGACTCGGGTGGTTGATAGAGGGAGATGGTGTGAGGGGGTATGGAGGTGGGAATGGGACTGGGTGAGGGAGCCTAGGGGGAGAGCCTGTGGAGATGTAGGAGAGCTTACTGGTATTTTACAAAATGTTATTTTAACTCTTAATTGCAAGGACTCATGGCGTTGGAATCTTACTCAAGATGAAGATGGTAATTTCAAGGTTAAAGACTTAGCCTTTATGGTGGATGACGTATGCCTTAGTGTGGGAAATACGACTCAAGTAAACGTTTTTGTATGGAGAGTTTTACATGGGAGAATTCTGGTTTGTGTAAAGCTCGATAAAATAGGAATTGACTTGGATTCTTTATTATGTCCATGTTGTGATGATAGTGTGGAATCGTGTGATCATAGCCTAGTGACGTGTAATGTGGCAAAAAGTGTTTGGGACAAAATTTTTGAATGATGGAAGATCGGTCCAGTTAATGTTTTTTCGGCAAATGATTTGTTTCGTTTTAGTGGGAATGTGGCTGTTCATTCTTACTCAAGAGCTTTGTGGCAATTGGTAATATGGACAATCGGGTATTACATTTGAAAAGAGCGTAATTCTCGCGTCTTCAAAGCAAAAGTGGCTAGTATTAATAATTTTTTCATGAAATTCAAGTTAAGAGCTTTGACTGGGTTTCGAGGAGATCGAAGAAAGCTTCCTTCGACTGGCAGAAATGGTTCATCGATCCCTCAAGTTGCATAATTCAGTGATGACATCGTTTTGAGGTTAGCTGTGTGTGAGGCTGCAATTTGTTCTGCAACAAATGCACTACTGTTTTAAATAGGTATGGTAGAAGTTGTAGGTTATGTATCTGATCTTCACTAATGTTTGGTTTATCTACTCTGTATGTACTGATGTTTGGGCCATGGACCTGGTAGCTGTTTGGTGTATACCTGCTGTGTGTCTATCTATGGTATGCAATATCCTTTCATGTGGTTTTTCGTGTTATGCTTTAGAGTGTGTGGGCCGGGATCAATCTGAGATTGAGGTAGTTTTGAATAAGTAGTGTTAGCTTGCGGTTTATGTATTTTTTTTTTGTATTTTTACTTATGTATTTATGTAGTTTCTTTGTAATTGTTTTTTTGGTTCATTTCATATAATCGTCTTGTTGATAAAGTGGATGCCTTGTGTTTGTAATTTGGTTGCGGTTTTTCGCTTAGTAATATACTGCCTTTCAAAAAAAAGTTTATAAGCAGAGATAAATTAAATATCACACTTATTGTACGTATTACAGATAATAGGAATTTTTTTGGGGCAATTACATATTTTCTCAACTTAAACACCATAATTCTATATTTCTTCAACGCATGCTTTAAATGCATTGTACTTATGCATTAAAAACTTGTGTTTTGGGTAAATATGAAATTTTAATATTTAAGTTGAGTAAATATGGAATTATCCCAATTTTTTTTTACAAGTTTAGTCACATCTGTTTACTTTGATGTAACTTGTCAAATATCACACATTATTGTACGTATTAACTTTTAAGGGTGGAAAATAACCAGTTTTATGATAGGTTGAATGGCTTTCATGGAATTTTTACAATCTTTTTTGGTGGTGCATTAATTTTGGATGTTTTATCATGTTACTTTTATAGCTAAATAAGAAAAACAAGCAGGCGTTAAATTACCATGTATTGTTATTTCCAATTATGTTAGGTTGTGATGTCGATATAAGAAAAGAATTCATTTTTTGTACAATCTTGTGAACAGAAGTTATTAAGCGATGGACTATGGTGAATCGAAATGTGTTAGAGTTTTTTTAGAAAGGCAACATATATAAAAGAAACCAAAACAAAAAACAGATCAAGTCTATTAGTTAACTTAGCTTAGCCTTCAAGCTAAGCAAAGCTCTCCTGTAGTTTGTCTTTTCTATATCAATTCAATAAATCATTAGTTAAATTATCAATTCATTATTTTTGTTTACATGGTATCACAGCAAGGATTTTGTACCAATTAGGGCTTCGTTTTTAGTTTTGAAAAAGCAGTACCCCTGTGAGTACTACTGATATATTTTATGGGCATCCAGAATAAGTGTGAATTACATCTCACCGCCCTTATAATCGAGCTTACAAGACACTGAATTGCAAAACCATCAATTCGCGCCACCGGTCGCCGTTGCCGGAATCTGTTTACTTTGTGATTCTGACCAATTCCCCGAGGGATCTAATCTTGGTTGTCATGTTTTGATTTTTGATTTTGTATAAGTTTTGAGGTTGCAACTGTTTATTTTTGTTATTTGTTCTTAGAGGTATTGTTTGGGGTTTTCAGGTTGCATTTTGGTAACTAAGATTTAGTTTGACTATTGAATTTGAAATTATGGCTAATTTTGACAAGAAGAATGATGGGGAATCCGGTAGTGATTATGTTGATGGACTTCCAGTAGTGACTGGAATTACAGATAGCAAACTTGATGGCTCCAACTTCTTTGCATGGAGCAAAATTGTTCGTATCTATCTACGTAGTATTGGAAAAGCTTTTCATCTTAAAGATAAACATCCTATATATGAGACTAAGGATCAATGGTTGCAGAATGATGCTTGGTTATTCTTGATGATTAGGAACTCTATAGAACCATTTGATTCCTTTACTTGATAATTGTGAGTATGTAAAGGAATTGATAGATTATTTGGATTTTTTGTATTCGGGACAGAAGATTATCTCTCGGATATATAGTGTGTGCAAGGCTTTTCATCGTGGAGAACAACCAGATCACCCACTTACCGCTTATATTATGGAATTCAAGAAAATGTAGGAGGAATTGAATTCTCTTCTCCCTATAAATGCTGATGTGAAAGTGATACAAAAGCAAAGGGAACAAATAGCTGTAATGAGCTTTCTGACCGACTTGTGAGCCAAATTTGATTCTCTTAGGTGTCAATTCTTGTATGAGACGGAGATTCCATCTCTTCAAGACACATTTGCTCGAGTTATTCATAATGAGACCCTCCACTCTCCTCATGCATTGGCTTTTATCAGTTCTCTTGTTAGTCGTGGTAGATTTCAAGGTGGTTTTAGGAATGGTAATAGTGATCGAGTTGGTGATTCCCAAGGCTTCAGTTCTGATGAGGTTGAGTGTTATTATTATCCTGAATTAGGGCATACCATACGTAATTGCAAGAAACTCTTAGTTAAGACAAGGGGCTCCTCTGCACGTGCTTTTGCCACTTCTGATAAAACGGTCACCATTTGTGTCGAGGAATATGCTCGTCTTAAAGGTTCTGTGGATGTGAATTCTTCTACTTCTACTGCTACTACTGCTATTGCTGGGACAAAATCTGTGGAGGTATATGGTGACCAAGACGATTGTATCTGGTGACGAAGAAGATTATTTCTCTTAAGTAATTTGATACATTTTGCTGATGATTTAGTTTTTTGAGTTTTGTGGTTAGTTAAGACCTGCGCTACAGGTTGCTTCGTCTTTTAGGATTTTTTGGTTAGTTGAGACCTCAGTTCAGGTTGCTTCATTTTTTGGGATTTTTTTGTTAGCTGAGACATGTGAAGACAGGTTGCTTCGTCTTTTGGAACTTCTTGTTAGTTGAGACTCGGTGTTTGCTTTGGTCTTTCTGGATTTGTGTGCCAGTTGAGACCATTCGGTTGCTTCGTATTTTTGTTCGATCCCTTGTGAGATCGATTAGTTTTGTGTTTGTTGAAGATTTGGATCATTGCTTCGTGGAAGACTTTTGTTTATCATTTTTGGGTTTTATATTTGTAACAATCTGGGCATGATCAATATCTATGCTCCAGCTTAAGAGGGGATGTTAGAGTTAGTAGTAAGGGTCAAGCCTATTAGTTAACTTAGCTTAGCTTTCAATCTAAGTAAGACTTATTTATACTCTTGTAGTTTGTCTTTTATTTTTTGATTCAATAAATCATTAGTTAAATTATTAGTTCATTACTTTTGTTTACAAGATGCATATCTAATACTGCATAATAATATGAAATATGACACATAGATGTATTCATTCAATCAATCTAAGTGCAAACTATGATAATCCGATGCTTATTTTTGTTTTTTTAATAGCAAAGATAATTAAAAAACTAGCAAGATGCTAGAAAGTTACAAGGGATTACATAACCAATCTATCCAATTAGAAATTTTCCTACCTCTATATTTAAGCCAAGAAAAAGAAAATAAACGAATGGAATCAAAGATGTCACATTTCCTCAACGACAAAGAGCTAAACATGACACTATTACTATATTTCTAAAGATTCCAAAACATAGAGGCGATGACAACATAAAGACGATCTTTTTGGAGACTCGAACCTGGCCAATTGTCGATCCATACAATCCAATCATGAGAAGAAGAGGGCAATGGGCACGATATATTACACCATAAACGAATCAAATCCCAAACAGAAGAAGCAACTTCACAGCTGAAGAAATTATGGTCGTTTGACTCAACATTAGCGTTACATATTGGACACTATATAGAGTCAAATTCAAGACCCTGTTTGGAAAGGTTTAACCGAGTAGGAAGCCTATCCAAATGAAAATGTTTACCTTTCTTGGGAGGCCTTTGTTCCATCTTGTTATAATGGTTGAAGACGAAAGAATAGAGTGATCAATATGAAGACGAGTGTCAGCAACAGAAAAAACCCCATGTACTCCTATACTCCATGTCCATGAATATGGGTTAGCTGAAAGTGCAACGTCACGAAGCTCATGCATGAGAATATGAAGAAGATTTGATGTGCGTCCAGAGGTGATTGGTCTACCCCAATTCCATGACCAGGTATCTGAGATGAGTCATTCATTAAGCATACAATTTTCCTCTAATTCCAAACGATACAACCTGTTAAAGCGAGCACACAAAGGCATATCTCCAAGCCATATATCTTTCCAAAAACGAATGCGCGAACCCGAACCAACAAACCGCCGAAGAGTACCTTTAGAAAGGATGTTACGCGAGTGCAAATAATTGGAAGAACCCATAATTTAAGCCCAAATCCCCTTTGTATAACAACCTTTTTCATCGAGACCAGCCTCCATACCATGAAAAGCTTTAATAATTCTAACCAAAGTAAGTCCTGTTTGTTCACTAGTCTCCAACGCCACTTCTAGAGTAAAGCAAGGTTAAATGCTTTTAAGCTTCCCGCACCCAAACCACCCTGGTCAAGAGGAGCAAGAATGTTTTCCCATTTGACCCAAGCCATATTGTGATGATCATCGTGACCCCCCAAAAGAATCTGGCCCGTAGGCGTTCAAGAATATTGAGGGTCAGTTCTGGAGCTCTGAATATAGAAAAGTAGAATATACCGAAGCTGCCTAAAACCGATTTGATCAACGTAAGACGGCCACTAATTGAAAGGAGATTAGCTTTCCAATTGGATAGTTTCGATTTAAATTTGTCCACCATCACGCACCAACTATCCGTAAGTTTCATGTTCTTGCCAATAGGGAGACCTAAGTAAGTGAATGGTAAAGAGCCTGCTAAACATCTGGTTAAAGTTGCCATGGCTTCGAGATTTTCTTCAGAGACCCCCACTCCATAAACATTGGATTTAGCGATGTTGATTTTAAGCCCTGATGCCATGTAAAAAGAGTTTAAAGTTCAAACTATGTTCTCCATGTCATTCGTGTTCCAATCAGTAAGAATGACCACATCATCAGCAAAGAAAAAAATGAGACACATTAAAGACATCATTTCCGAGTGAAACTCCTTTTATAAGCCGAGAGTAATTAGCCTCTTGTAAGGCTAAGTGAAGACCTTCCATGACTAAGATAAATAGGAATGGGGATAGTGGATCTCCTTGGCGCAAACCACGACCCGAAGAGATAATTCCAATTGACGGAATCAAGTACGAGCGGAATGAAGACAAGAACGGATCTAGGATCTCCATTTACTTCCAAATCCCATGTGAAGTAACACAAAATCAAGATAATTCCAATTGACGGAATCAAACACCTTTTCGAAGTCTACTTTAAAAATCATGAGCTTTTTATTCTTCTTTTTATACCACTCGATTATTTCACTTACCATTAGGGGACCATCCAGAATTTCTCGACCTGATATAAATGCCGATTGAACCGGGCTAACAATATTATCTAATACTTTTGCTAGATGAATTGCTAGTAACTTCGCAAAAATCTTGTATTGTATGCCAATGAGAGATATGGGGCGGTAGTCTTTTATGATAAGCGGGTTTGGAACTTTGGGAATTAAAGTAATGAAAGCGGAATTAGTACCTCTCGGGAGAGAGTCAGTCTCCATAAAATCCAAGACTAATTTTTCCACATCCCCTTTGAAATAATCCCAATACTTCTTTAGAAATAGAAAGGAGAAACCATCAGGCCCCGAAGATTTATCACTACCACATGCCCAAACCGCGCTCCTAATTTCTTCACTGGAAGGCATTCGCTGTAGATCATTAGCATCATCATGATGTAGAGACGTGAAACCTGGATTGTGAGTAGCATTAAGTTGAGCTTCCTGAGCTTGAAACTTCTCTTGATAAAAATTATAAAAAGCTTCTTTTACATGATTCAAGTTTGAATACCATTCTCCATTTACTAGAACACCTTGTACTGTTTGATTTCAAGCTTTGATTTAATGATACCGTGGAAGAATTTGGTGTTTTCGTCCCCCTCTACATCCCAATAAATTCTGGCTTTTTGAGATATATCCATAGTTGTGTACATATACAGGTCATCTCAATCTTTCATCAGTTGAAGACGATAATTTCTATCTTCATCATAAGCTGTGGAAGATTCAATCTTAATGTCGAGCTCATTCGGTTTTGCTTGGGTAATTTGAAACCGGGTATTGTCTTGTTCTTTGGATGTATGGCGCCAAATTTTAATAGACTGCTTCAAATGTTTGAGGCGATTATGTAGGGATGAAGATAACCCACTGTTCAAATTATTGAACTCATCGCATGATTCTTTAATCATGATATCAAACCCTGGCATTTGCATCCACGTATGAAAAAGCCTGTATGTAATTGGCCCAAAATCTGTTTATCCGCATGTAACAAGATAGGGTTATGATCCGACCAAAGACGATCAAGAACAATTGCTTTGAAATCTGGATTAGAAACCAACACATCTTCGAACATTAAGAATCGATCTAATTTACTTAATTTTGTGCCCGCCTTATTCATCCAAGTAAATAATCGACAACCCATAGGAATTTCTAAAAGACCAACTGCATCAATTAATGAGTTAAAGATTTGAGCATCAAAATTAGAGAAAGTAGAACCAAAACGTTTAGAATAAGTTCTAACTTCATTCAAGTCTTATAGGCATGCCTTTATTTATGTACTTTCAATTGTTAAATATTTTGCATTGACATCTTTATAAACTAGTGTCATTGCTGTCTATAAGTAAATGTTCAATATATTTGTTGGAAAAATGTTTGTTAGAAATGAATTTTCACAAACTTTGGACACTATTTAATATATGTATTTGTTATATATATTTTCATTAGTTAGTAACTTTGCGTTCTCCTTGAAGAGAGCTTTGCAATGAGCCAAAGTGTGTCCAAAATAGAGTTAATATGAATGAGATATCGTGTCTCAAAGTGAGGCACTTGAAAAACAAAATGTGGAAATTGGGAGAGTATCCCACATCGCCCAAAGAATGAAATGAAAGCATGTTTATAAGGAAAACTTGGTATAGGCTTTCAAATTCTTTTGGTTCGGTTTTGCTCCCACACCTACGTGCGCGAGCATGGGGTGAAGAAAATGGGATTTCTGGGCCAAGATGGGTTCGAAGCTTCTGAATTCATGCGAGCCAGCGCGACCTATGGACACGAATGCAGCTCTGAAAATTCGAGCTTGTACGCGTATCTTTTTGTCGCAGATTCCAATTTTCATTCCATATTTCTGTATCAATTTAGTTTAGGAATTGATATAAACTTTTTGCACAAGTTTAATACAGATTCGGTTTTATTAAATGAGGATTTTCAAATCGTGTTTGATATATAACAGATTTTCAAATCAGTTTAATTTTTAGCATATATTATGTCTTGTTCACCAAGACTAGTTGAGGCTATAAATTAAACCATTGTCTCATTCGTTTGAATATACCAAAAATCACAACTCCATTACCTCTGAATTCCAGCAACCTCTTTGATCAAGAACACACAGCTTTCCGTGAATTTTCAGGCAAGTTTGTCAGGTGCGGCTGTACAACAGCTTTGAACGTTGTACCCTGGGAAACAGACGGTGGATATGTTTTAAGGGAATCGTGTTAAACATAAGCCTCGTTCCACGACCTTTTACTGCTTTCTTATTTAATCATTCATAGTGTCTGTCTTCTGCTTTTACCCTTTTCTGTCTGTTATTTAATTTTCTGTTGGTTTAATTTATAATATTATAATTTGATTTTATTAATAAAAGTGTAATAGTTTCCCTACAATCTTAAAACAGATTCTGTGTAACAGAATTAAAAATCGCTTTTATTAATCAGATTAATTATTATTACAGATTTTATATATAAACTGTTTTCCTATCGAAACCAAGATTGTGTTTCTTTGGAAATCAGTTTTAATTAAATGGATTTTAATTTACAGATTTTATATATAAATTGTTTTTTGTCGAAACCAAGAATGAGTTTCTTTGGAAATCAGTTTTAATCAGACGGATTTTAATTTATAGAATTGGAATTACAGATCTATAACGTTTTAAAGCAGTTGTTCTAATCAGTTTATATTAAAACCAAGATTGAGTTTCTATTAAACTGATTTGTTGATTCATTGAAACCAAGATTGAGTTTATTTGAAGCAGATCTGGTACAAGCTATAGAAATCACTATTGAATTTCTTAGATAATGATTTATAACAGTTTATTTAATTGTTTATGTGTGAATTTTAAGGATGGCAATCGATACTAATGTGACTGCTCCTATGGACGTAACTGATGCGTCAGTTACCAACACAGTTGCAAATCATGCTGAAAAACCAGAAAAATTCAATGGACAAAATTTTAAGAGGTGGCAACAGAAAATGTTCTTCTATCTTACTACTTTGAACCTTGCACGGTTCTTAAACGAGACTGCACCTCAGCTGGAACCTCCTACGGAAGGTCAACCCTCTAATGCACAGGCTGTGCAAGCTGTGGAAGCATGGAAACATTCAGACTTTTTGTGTCACAACTATGTTCTAAATGGTTTGGTGGATGGTTTGTACAACGTGTACTGTAAGACCACGACTGCCAAAGAATTATGGGAGTCGTTGGAACGCAAGTACAAAACTAAGGATGCTGGTACAAAAAAGTTCGTGGTAGCTCGTTTTTTGAATTATAAGATGGTTGATTCAAAGAATGTGATAACCCAGGTTCAAGATCTGCAAGTTTTGCTACACGACATTCATGTTGAGGGAATGACTGTGAGTGAAGCTTTTCAAGTTGCTGCTATAAGCGAAAGGAGATGAGTGTTGAAGACTTGGTTGTTCGTCTTCGTATTGAAGAGGACAACAAGTTGGCTCAGAAAAACACTTATACACCTGATTCTGCCAAGGCTAATATGGTTGAGCACGCTGGGTCATCTTCAAAGTCTAATTCTAAGGCTAAAGGAAAAGGTAAAAAGAAGAATGACAAGAAAAGCACAGGGAAGGCTGAGTACCTTGCTCCTAAAGCTGTAATTGTGAAACAGAAGTTCCAGGGGACTTGCTACAACTATGACCAGCCAGGTTACCGTGCTGCTAATTGTAAGATGCCAAAGCGGGTGAATCCACGTCAGGCGAATATGGTGGATGAGAATGTGGACATGATTGCGATGGTGTCTGATGTGTGTGCCATGATCTCTGAGGTTAACCTGGTAGGTACTAACAACAGTGGTTGGTGGATTGATACTGGGGCAACTCGTCATGTGTGTGCTGATAAGAGTATGTTTCACTCTTTCAGAGCGGTTGACAATGGACAGAAGCTGTATATGGGCAACTCTGCAACTGCTGATATCAAGGGTGAAGGAGATGTTATTTTGAAGATGACATCCGAGAAAGAGCTCAAGTTGACTAATGTCTTGTATGTTCTGGAGATTCGCAAGAATCTTGTGTCCGGTTGGCTGTTAAACAAGTTTGGTTATCCTCTTGTTTTTTAGTCTGATAAGTTTGTTTTCTCTAGGAATCAAATGTATGTTGGTAGGGGATATGTCGTGAATGGTATGTTTAAGCTCAATGTAATGGTTGTTAAGAATGATATCAATAAAATGAATTCTTCTGCTTACTTGATTGAGTCTTCTAATGTGTGGCATGGTCGTCTTGGACATGTAAATTTTAATTCGATGCGTCGTTTGATTAAATTTAATAGCATACCAAACTTTCATATTGATTCTAAATACAAATGTGAAACTTGTGTTGAAGCCAAACTTACAAGAACTTCTTTCAAATCGGTTAAGCGAACAACCGAACCACTTGATATGATACACACAGACATATGTGATTTGAAATCACTACCCACGAAGGGTGGCAATAAGTACTTTATCACGTTTATTGATGATTGTACCAAGTATTGCTATGTTTACTTGTTGAAAAGTAAAGATGAAGCTATAGACAAGTTTGTTCTATACAAAACCGAAGTTGAGAATCAACTTGGTAAGAAAATCAAGGTTGTACGAAGTGATAGAGGAGGTGAATACGTGGCTCCATTCGCCGAGCTTTGTGCGAAACATGGAATTAGACACGAGTTCACTGCTCCCTATTCACCTCAGCAAAACGGTATTGCCGAAAGGAAGAACCGTACCTTGAAAGAAATGGTTACTGCCATGTTGATCAGTTCTGGCATGAGCCAGGACATGTGGGGGGAAGCCATTCTGACGGCTACTTATCTTTTAAATAAGATACCTCGTAAAGAAAAGGAAGAGACTCCTTATGAATTATGGATGGGAAGAAAACCATCATATCAATACTTACGAGTGTGGGGTTGTTTAGCCAAGGTAGTTGTGCCAACTCCCAAGGCCCAAAAGATTGGACCTAAATCTGTGGATTGTATATTCATTGGATATGCTAAGAACAGCACTGCTTATCGTTTCATTGTACATGACTCAAAAAATCCGGATATACAAAAGAATGCAGTAATGGAATTAAGGAATGCTTCCTTCTTTGAAAATATATTTCCGTGTTTAACGAAAGAAACTGGAAGCTCATCTAGATTAGATGACGAAGTTGTCTAAGATAAGAGACAACGAGATGATAATGATCTCCATGATGAGAGACAAGATCAACTCGAGGAAGAAGAGGTTTGTAGGATATTAGAAATCATAACACAATGGAAGATAGATGGATTAGTCAAGTTTAGAGAGAGAAAGTTAGAGAGAAAAACTTTTTAGTGAGAGAAAATGAACTTGTATTATAAAATGACTAACCACCTCTTCCAACACATGGAAGAGGCTTATATAGTTGATACAAAACCGGCCATAAGGCCTTGGTAGAGGGCTTACACGTGGGCTTTACTACCCGGCCCAATACCGAATGTCATACGATTAACGATTGACTACGAGCTATAATAAAATAAAAATACACGGGGTGACCGAGTCTTTTTCTAATATCTAACAATCTCCCCCTAAAGGAGGTTACCCCAGAAAATACTAACTTAAGCTCGGTAATCTTCTTATTGATCTTGTGTTCAACTCATAGTCTTTGATTCATCATGTGATATCTTATACATTGATGTAGTGGTCTTTGTCTTGTGGCTTGTGATTATACTTGATGTGTGATCTTGAGCTTTTTTGAGATCATCAGCCAAATCTAATCTCTGATCATCAACTTGTGGTCTTTTGCCGTCTTGTGCTTGTGACAACTGGACCGGCATGCTCATACTTTTCTTGACGGTGAAAGCTTGATTATTCGTCGTTCTTGAAGTTCTTTTAAATTTAATACTTGATCACTTCGAGAGGACTTTGATATCAGAGTTGCGGAAGCTTTGAAACATACACTTGAGCTTTCATGAGCTCTTTAGATGTATCGGTCGAGTATGAGCATGCGGTTATGAAATAGACTCTACTTGAACGAGGTATCTCCATCTCCATCTTTACTTGAACCTGTAATAAAACATTTAGCAATAAAGCTTGCAGACGAATATGGCTTTGTCATTCACCCAAGTTTGATTGGATTAACCTTCAGATCTTGTGAGGACCGACCTATAATCAGGTAGATTCAATCTTAAGAAGAATCTCCTTGACAGGATTTCTAGTATAAGTGTTGGATCTTCCAATGTATAAACATCAAAATCGCCTCACTTGCCTGTTTTCTTAATCAGAACGTCTCAAAGCAGACAACACGATAAGAGTGAATTGGTTAGTTACTATCTTACCGATTGAAGAGGAAAATTGATTTGAAAATGACTCGACGTGTCATGTGAGAAAGTGTTTTTGTGACACATCGAGAGTGTTAAGCTTTTATCAAGATTCATCAATCGTCAATTCATAATCTGGACCGGACCGATTCGATATCCAGTGTCACAAGTTTGGACTCCATTAAGGATCTCATAAGTCACCAACCATGAGCTTGTTTGATGTTGGCTCAAGCAGGATTTCCATCTTCATTGTGAACACATAAGTGTTATCGGCTCTAGTTTGTTTGTGTCTGTATTGGTTTTTTTGTGTTTGTTTCGGGCAAAAACCACAAGGAATAATGCCATTAGTTTAAATTTATGTTTTATTATTTTATATTATTTAAGACTTAAGAATTTTTTTTTTTAATTTTATTTTTTTATTTATTAAGAAATTAAGGACTCTTATGATGACACTTGTTTTCACATTGTGTGAAGAACAAGAATATTAGAATAGTGTACTAACGAGATTAATTGATGATCTCTTGGCTTTAGACTCAATTGTATGTTTTGGTTTTAGTGATCGGAGGCTGGAGCGGACTGCCACCTTTTCAATATCAACTAACTCGGAGTGAGAAAGTCAATAGATAACGTGTTTAGTCTTCGTGAGAAATGAAACAGAAATATTTTGAGAGATTCTGAGTGGCTAGGGAGGGTTGTGCATTGCATCAGTAGGTCTATGATGTTAGTCTTCAATGTCAGCAATCATCATTGTGATTCTGACAGCAGATGTATTGACCCGATTTTTGCCTAAGTGTATTGAGAGCTTCTTTCTTTACACCCTTTATCCTTGCATTTCTTTTTCATTCTTCAACCCTTTCAGTGCTTACCAAGACTTCATGGACTAGAACCTTGTTAGGATTGTTTCCAGTTTCTAGGCTCCATCTAGTCTCGGCACTATTCCCTTATTCTCACATTTACTCCTTTTTTATGTCATACCTAAGGACTTCTACACTAACTAGTGGATTGTCCATGGGTAGATACCTCCGGTTCTGGCTGGATCATGGGAACTAATACCTAACCTTACCAACCTTATAACTCTGAGAAAATTAAATGCATGGTCAGTATTTTTGGTACAGTTCATGTAAAACCTAAAAATCTCAACAAGTGTAAAATTACCAAAATACCCCTAATGCAAGAAAAGTACATAAAAGCTTAAATAAAATTCATTTAAATGTTAAAAATTATAAAAATGCAACATGTGACAATTATGAAATTTTTGAAGATTTAAAATACCTTATGTTATACAAGAAAAAATAATTAAAATTTATATATATATGTATATAAGCCGAAATATGTATTTAATTAATTATGCATTACAATTAAATATAAAATAAAATAGGATAAATACAAAATAATTATGCAAATGATAAAATCTGATTTAATCCTATTTGAAAGCCCAAAATTCGGCCTAATATCCCATTATAACTCTTTTATGATTTTATTTGTTAAATCCTAAAATGAAAAACAACCAAAAACCCTAAAATCAAAATGGCGGCACAAAATATTTTTCCAAGGGCTTGCACGATTTTTCTAAGGTGTTTTGAAGGTCAAGGATCGTGGGAAAAATATTGGAAAGATTGTATAAAGCTTGGTTCGATCGTGGTATCGTTTTTGTTCGAATAACACAACCGAATAGCATAAATTCATAAAAACACCGATAATCAAAGGTATTTTTGTACCTCATTTTTCATCATATTAATTCGTTCTATGCATGAGAAAAATTATCATGTATGTTATTTTGATTTTATAAATTAAAACATGTTCGAAACCCTAATTTTTAGCTAATTATGAAATCGGCATAACAATTATTTTTAAAATTGATTTTATATTTTTCTAAGGTTGTTTATATCATATATGACTCAGATAAATTGTTGAAAAAATTTAGGAGAGATTCGAAATATTTATTTGGGATTTATCTTTGTTTGCCGATTTTCGAATAAGGGAAAAAAGGGAGGAAAGTGATAAAATAAATTAGGGTTAGGGTTTTAATATTTTTTCCAGGTTCTTTTAAGGCTAATGATTGTATAAAAATTGGGAAATGTTTGGGGAAAAATTTAATTAGGGTTTTAGTGATTTATTTATTAGCCGAATTAATTCTAAAAGTTTAAGGACTTGTTTTGTAATTTCTGAAACTATGGGGTCTGTTTTAGACATGTTATTATACTTATTATATTATGTATAAAATAATTTGGGGGGTATAAAATATCATATTGATATTATTTTGGATTTAAATGGTTAATTACATATAATAAGTAATTAGAAATTAATTAATTAAAATAGAGGGACTGAAATTGTAAATTCTGAAAAGTATAAGGTTTGGTTAGTATTTAATGTATAAAGTATGATTTTGTCATATTTGAATCTATAAGGGCTTGTTTTGTAATTATGGATAATTAAAGATAATGTTTAATTAATTAATAAACCAAAAGGGACTTAAATATGTAAAATTATGTAAAAATTAATGGTTTTGACTTGATAATTTCAGAAAATGGAAAAGGTTAATAATCTGAATATAATTGTGGAAACTTTGATATTTACACTTTTAACTTTGAAAATTGTTGATTTTGTAAATTAAACCCTGAAATATGGAAAGTTGTCATTATTAAACCTTAACTTGTAAGGTTGACTATATTTAAGTCCTAAGCTTATTCAATATACTTAATAGAATCCTCCCAAATGGATGATACTTACTAATTTGGGAAACTTACTAAAATGGAAGTTACTAAAAATGGAAAGTTACTAAAAATGAAAGTATAATTAAATGAATGGTTTGTAATTCGAATTCTATTTTCTTTAGGTTCGGTCATGAGGGAGTGATTTGATATTCCTATGGTGTTTTCTTTGGTTATTGCTTTGCATCGGAATAAGGTACAGATTATTATGACACTTATCGTTAAGGTTTCTCATGACATATTCCTCTCTATCTTTGATTTCTTATGTGATTTGCTACATTTGATCTGAGCCTTTTTTTGGCTATCTTATATGATCTGTTATTATGTTCCATTTGAACCCTGCTATGCTACCTTTGATATTTAAACCTTTGACAATAAACCTTTGCTATGATCCTTTAAAATGACTTTGATATGACTATGCTTTGAACCCTTCGTTTGAGACCTGAGCCACTATTTGTTTCTTGCCATGAAGGTAACATGCCGGTGTCATTGTGACCTTTGGCATGACTCATGTCGTAAGTGAGTGATTTATCCCGCCGTCCCTCATTTGGATATTAGATGCGCATTATGCAAGATTTATTATTTATTTTAAGGGGGTATGGATGATTAGATTTGTTTTGTATTCGATGGATTATGACATTATGATATTTGGATATTTGGTGACTGATGTTTGGGTGCAATCCACGTCTTTCACATTTGGAGCTCGCTACTCCATGGTTACTATGATATGATTTGTTTGGGCTTGGTAATTGGACTTGATTTGACTTTCTGATTCATCTTACCTTACACTATGAATTGACTTCTGATTTGTCTTACCTTATATTTGTATTCCTTTGATCATGTCTTGTGATATCCTTTATATCCTTGTTCGTATCCTTTGTTTCACCGTTTCTTTTGCATTCGATTATATATATATCTGTTCACTGGGCTTTGTAAGCTCAGCCGCACTTTCTTTTCCTGCGGCAGGTATCTAAGCTAGGAGCTGGGGTTTGCTTTCGGGTTATGAGTGCTGAGTGTGGACTTACCCTAGAGATCTTAGTTTTGATATATGAATTGTTTCTTTTCAAGACATTTGGTATTTCTTTTGGATATGTCTGTCCTTTAAGAACTTATGTACCTTAAGTCATGTTGACTTATTTTTCCTTTGGTTATTTATTTTACGACATCGCTGTTTATGCTTGTGTTTTGATTATGTATTGCCTTTGATGTACATCATATTTGTAATTACTTCCTCCCTTTAGGTCGGGGCGCGTTACAATTTATGGAATCAGAGCTGCCAGGTTAATTCTTGACGATTTTGGTCTTATGACCTTAGAGCTTTGGCTTTGACCTGTGAGGATTGGGTAGACCATTAGGTTCCTTCTGCGTAACTCTCTTTACGTAACTATCTTGTTTTGTTTGTTAAACGTTTTCTCGATCGGTTTCAGATGGTGACTAACGTTAGAGAAGAAACTTAATATGACTCCTACACCTATTAATTGAACGTATAATCATTTTAAACCCCAATGAAGGAATCCCAAATGCTTATTGGACCCATGTAATATGGTAACTGCCCTCTCGTTTTGTGATCGTAATGTCCTGCGAATTTATTCCTATCCATATGCTCGACTTTGATGTTGATTCTTGGCATGGATTGGTTGGATTCATCATCGACGCTTCCATTGAACTGCTTTGCTAGGGATGTGATCTCTTGGAACGTTCGCCAAAACTGAATTTGTTTATCATGGTTCTCTCCGCTTAAGTCCGTTCAAGCTCATCTCGGCTATGAAGGCACAGTACCTTGATTTCTCTTGGTGCCAAGGTTTTCTGGCTTCTGTTATGGGACACTTCTTTGGAGAGTCTTAATATTGAAAAATTCTTTCTGTTGTTCGTGAATTCACTGATGTTTTTTCCCGATGAACTTTCCTGGACTTCCATCCGGCTTGAGAATTGAATTTGGCTATTTGAGTTATTCCCGATACTGAAACCTATCTCGAAGGATCCGTATTTCGTTTGGGCACTTGTTGAATTGAAGGAGTTAAAGGTAGCAATTACAGGGAGTGGAAAATGGCTTTTATTAGACCAGTGTTTCACCTTGGGGTGCACGGTCTTATTTGTTAAGAAGATGGATGGGAGCATGCAATTGTGTATTGATTACGCGAACTCAACGTATTACGATTCGTAACCGTCTTATCCTCTTCCGCGATATAAAAACAATTTGTTTTGGACCAACTGCAAGGGGCCAAATATTTTTCTAAGATTGATCTGGATTTAGTTAATCACACAACTTCGGCCTATGTGAGAGAAAAGGGGGGGCCAATGATATTTCTAAGACTGCTTTTCGTAGCGTTTTGGCCCCTACGAGTTCTTGTATGCCCTTCGGTCTGATTAGATGCTCTCCTGCGTGTTTTTGGTATTTGATGACACCGTATTTTCACCTGTACCTTGATTAGTTCGTTTATTGTTTACATCTACGGGACATCCCTCGTTTATCCAAGTCTGAAGAAGAGCAATGAGGACATCTACGGATAGTGTTGGAGATTCTTAAGACAAGAAGAAGTTGTATGCGAAGTTTTCGAAGTGCGAGTTCTGGTTACAGCAAGTCGCTTTCCTTGGTCATATTGTATCTGCAGACGGCATCATTATGGATCCATCAAAGGTTGAAGCTATCACCAAATGGCCGAGACCTACTACGGTGACGGAAGTGAGAAGTTTTCTGGGGCTTGCTGGCTATTACCGACGTTTTGTTGAGGGTTTCTCCCGATTAGCTTTACCTCTTACCCAGCTGATGAGAAAGGGTGAGAAGTTTGTGTGGACGGATGGATGAGCGTAATGAGAGTTTTGAGGAATTGAAACGGAGATTGGTGTCTGCTCCGATATTGACTCTTCCATCAGGTTCCGGTGGTTTTCAGATATACAGTGATGCATCAAAGAAAGGTTTGGGTTGTGTTTTGATGCAACATGGGAAGGTGATCGCCTACGCTTCAAGACAACTGAAGCCTTATGAAGTAAATTATCCAACCCATGATCTTGAGTTAGCTGCCGTGGTTTTTGCATTGAAGATCTGGAGACACTATCTGTATGGTGAAGCTTGTGATATATTTACAGATCATAAGAGTCTCAAATATATTTTTACTCAGCGAGAACTTAACATGAGACAGAGAAGATGGTTGGAACTTTTGAAAGATTATGACACTAACATCCAGTACCATCCGGGCAAGGCTAATGTGGTTGCCGACGCACTTAGTCGAAAATCTGGGATGATAGCTTGTTTTGATTCCATAATCCTTCATGATTTAGAGCGTTTGGATGTTGGTCGCTTTGTGAACGAGGTTTGGTGGCTTTTTGGCGGCGAGTATGAGAATAGAGTCTAACCTCTTGTACAGAATCAAAGAACGCTCATAGGGACGACGGTGAGTTGTGGGCTTAAAATAAATTGTGTAGAATGTTGAAGGACGGTAAACATACTGAGTTCAGTGTGATGATAGACGGCTGTTGTGTGGTTTGAAAGTTAAAACTATGTGTACCTAAGGATCAGGCACTTCGCGAGAAGGTTATGACGGAAGCTCATAGTTCTCCATTTACTATTCATCCAGGTTCAACCAAGATGTACAGAGATTTTAAAATATACTTTTAGTGGAATGGCATGATAGACAAGATTGTGGCTACTTTTGTATCAAATGTCATGATTGTCAGCAGGTATAATTGAACATCAGAGGGCTTGTGGTTTGTTACGCCGTTTGGAGATTCCTATGTGGAAATGGGATGAGATTTCCATGGGATTTCGTTTACTGGTTGCCTACTACTCAGAAAAGACCATGATTCGATTTTGGGTGGTTTTTGATGGTTAACCAAGGCTGCTCATTTCTTACCCATTAGGAAGAACTATGGTATAGTAAGTGGCGGAAATTTTTTCGACAGGGGAATTGTTTTTAGAATTGCATGGTACCAACCGGACTTTCCCCTATTGTGTCCGACAAGAGATCTGAAGTTTTACGTCTCGTTTTTGGAACAAGGATTACCAGAAAGCTTGTGGAGAATCCTCTTTAAGGTTCAGTTAAACATCTATCCTCAAACCGATGGTCAGTCAGACGAGGACCATTCTGCTCTTTGGAAAGATATGTTGAGGGCTTGTAGCTTTGGATGGAAGGTATTGGGATGGAATTTTGTGCTTGGTGAAGTTTGGCCTACAATATTAGTTGGCATGTAGCATCAGGCAGCACCTTCGTCTTTTTGTAATGGTTGAAAATGTTCGAGCACCTATTTGCTGGGTGAAGTGTGTAGGTGAACGTTTGAATTGAAGGTCCGGGGAACTCCATTGAGATTACTAATGAGTAGAGAAAGTTGGCTGTGGCTAAGAGAAATTGTAAAGAGGCTCAGATCACGGATAGAAGAGTTCTATGTGATAAGCAGCGACGTGACTTAGAGTTTCAAGTTGGAGATCGTGTATTTCTAAAAGTTTCGCCATTCAGAGGAGTTAAACGTTTTGGAATCAAGGGCAAGCTCAGTCCTTGATTCATCGGTCCGTTTGAGATTTTGGAACGTATTAGAGAGGCTTCGTATCGTCTGGCACTTCCTCCGCAGTTATCGCACATTCACGATGTCTTTCATGTTATTCTTTTTGAGGGGATACCATTATCATCCATTGCATGTCTGCATCTTATCCTTTGATCAGATTCAGCCTGATATGTCTTTGTCCGAAGTAACCTGAATCCATTCTAGATCGTCAAGAGAGAGTCATGAGAAACAAAGTCATTCCTTTTGTGAAGATTCTTTGGAAGAATCACCCAGAGCGTGAGGCTACCTGAAAGACCGAAGAGTCTATGCGAGCTAGTTATCCTCATTTCTTTGTCTAGTTCGGTATGTTTTCGTTTCGTTCTTATTTCGTTTTCATTCCGGTTCATTTCAATTTTCGAGGAAGAAAAAAAAAATTTGAGGGGAAGAAGTTGTAAAACCTAAAAATCTCAACAAGTGTAAAATTACCAAAATACCCCTAATGCAAGAAATTACATAAAAGCATGCATAAACTTCATTTAAATGTTAGAAATTATAAAAATGCAACATGTGACAATTATGAAAATTATGTAAGATTAAAATACATTATGTTATACAAGAAAAATAATTAATATTTATATATACATTTATTAGCCGAAATTATGTATATTTAATTATTTATATAATACAATTTAAATGAATAAAATTAAGATAATAACCAAAATAATTATGCACAGTTAAAATTCAGATATATCTCTTTTGAAAGCCCATTAAACTCGGCCAAATCCCATGGTATATCTTTTATACAATTTTCATTTGTTAATTCCTTTTTATAACCAAAATCCGAAAAACCCTAAAAATCTAAACGAGGCGGATTCGAATTTTTCAAGGCTTGCACGAATTGTCTAGGGTGTTTTGAATGAGTCTAGATTGTGGTGAAAAAAAATAGTGGGAGATTGTAAAGTGCTTGTTTCGATTGTGGTATTTGTTTTTGGGTTCGAATTATGCAACCGGGATTCAAATAATTCATTAAATCATAATGAGTCATCAAAGGTTATTTTTGTATCTCATTTTATTCATATTAATTCGTTTCTATGCATAGGAAACAATTTATCATGATGTTTATTTTGATTTTATAAAATTAAAACATGTTGGAAAAACCCTAATTTTTAGATAATTATGAAAATGGCACAAATATATTGTGTACAATGATTTTATATTTTTGCTAAGGTTTTTCATAATCACATATAACTCAGTAAAATTTGTTGGGAAAAATTTAGGAAGGATTCGAAATAATTAATTGGGGATTTATCATTATTTGCCGATTTCAAATTAAAGGAAAAAGGAAAGAAATAAAATTAGGGTTAGGGTTTTGATAATTTTTCCAGGTGTATTTAATGCGAATGATTGGGAAATAATTATGTTTGTGATTTGGAAAAATTTAATTAGGGTTTTAGTGATTTATTTGTTATCCGATTTGATATTTAAAAGTATAAGGACTTGTGTTGTAATTTCTTAAACTATGGGGTCTATTTTAGACATGTTATTATATTTATTATAATCTGTACTTTTAAAATAAGTTGGATAGTTGGGGGGTATAAAATTGCCATATTGATATTATTTTGGATTAAAATGGTAATTACAGATAATACAAAACAGTAATTGAAAATTAATTAATTAAAATAGATGGGGACTAAAATTGTAAATTCTGGAACAAGTGGAAGGATTTTGGTTAGTATTTACTGTATAAAGTTTATTTTGTTATTTGAATCTAGAAGGCTTGTTTTTGTAATTATGGATAATTAAAGATATTGTTTTAATAATTATATAAACACCAATGGACTTAAATATGTAAATTATGTAAAATTAAGGGTTTGACTTGTAAATACAGAAAATGGAAGGTATAATCTGAATAAAATGTGAAACTTTGATATTTACACTTTTAACCTTGAAAATTGTTGATTTTGTATATTAAACCCTAAAATATGGAAAGTTGTCATATTTAACCCTAAACTTGTAAGGTTGACATATTAAGTCCCTAAGCTATTCAAAATACTTAATAGAATCTCAAATGATGAATATTACTAATTTTGGAAACTTACTAAAAATAGAAAGTTACTAAAAATGGAAAGTTACTAAAAATAGAAAGTTACTAAAAATGGAAAGTTACTAAAAATGGAAAGTTACTAAAAATGGAAAGTTACTAAAAATGGAAAGTATAACTTAAATGAATGGTTTGTAATTCGAATTCATCATTTCTTTAGGTTCGGTCAAGAGGGAGTGATTTTGATATTCCTGTGGTGTGGTTTTCTTGGTTATCTTTGAGTTCGGAATAAGGGTACAGATATTTCTGACCTTATCGTTAGGTTTCTCATGACATATTCCTAGCTATCTTTGATTTTTATGTGATTTGGTACTCATATTGCTTTGAGCCTTTTATTTGGCTCTCTTATTATGATCTGTTATTATGTTTCCATTTGAAACCATGATATGCTACCTTGATAATTGAACTTTGACATTGAAACTTTGCTTGATCCCTTTGAAATGAACTTTGATATGACTTTTGCTTTTAACCTTCAGTTTGAGCCCGAGCCACTATTTGTTCCTAGCCTGAGGGTACATGGCCGATGTCATTGATGCACTTTGGCTTGAACTCTATGTGTGAGTGGAGTGATTCTCACGCCTGTTCCCATTTGATATTATTATGCACATTATGAAGTTATTATTTGTGTTATGGGGGTGCGTATGGTGCATCCTAGATTTGTTTTGTATTCGAGGGATTATGACATTATGATATTTGGATATTTGGTGACTGATGTTTGGGTGCAATCCACGTCTTTCACATTTGGAGCTCGCTACTCCATGGTTACTATGATATGATTTGTTTGGGTTGGTAATTGGACTTGATTTGACTTTCTGATTCATCTTAATTACCCATATGAATTGACTTCTGATTTGTCTACCTTATATTTGTATTCCTTTGATCATGTCTTGTGATATCCTTTATACCTTGTATCGTATCCTTTGATTTCCGTTATCTTTTGCATTCGATTATATATGTCTGTTCACTGGGCTTTGTTTGCTATGACGCACTTTCTTTTCCTGTGGCAGGTTTCTAAGCTAGGAGCTGTGGTTTGCTTTCGGGGTTATGAGTGCTTGAGTGTGAGACTTTACCCTTTGAGATCTTAGTTGTGATTTATGGAATTGTTTCTTTTCAGACATTTGTTATTTCGTCTTGGATATGTCTGTTCCTCTTTAAGAAATTTTTGTACCTTAAGTCATGTTGACTTATTTTCCTTTGGTTATTTATTTGAGACTTCCGCTGTTTATGCTTATGTTATGATTATGTATGCCTTTGATGTCACACCATATTTGTAATACTTTTACCCTTTTGGGTCGGGGCGTTTTACTCCGGAAGATCAGAATTATAGAAATTTTGGTTCATCGGTTGACACTGAAAAGTCTCATGAGGACCCCTACAGTTTTCACAACAAAGATATTGTTGTGGGTAACTTTGTGAATTTTGTGGGTAACAATTATCACCATAGTTTTGATTGTAGCACAGTTCTGGCTCATAGACAAGCGGGAATTGTGATAGACAATCAGAACTGTAGTGATGATCGTTTCCACATAACTCACAAGAGTATGTCTGAGGCTGTGGTGGTAGGTTGAAAAAGTTTGGGGAATCATTGTAAGAATTCGGATTTGGATCATAAACGATTGAATTTCATTCTAGATAATTCAATTCGAAACAAACTCATTTAGAGATTATTTCCACACCATTCGCAATACACCGTCGGACAAAGTAAACCGTCTATCGTACCTGCCACATACGCTAGCATCACGTCGGTTAACGAAAAGGACTTATGAAAGAATTAACGATTTTAGTGGGTCGAGAGAAAATAAGAATTATTAAACTGAACAATAAGAGGATAAAGGAGGATTATATTTAGATTTTTATTACGATAATTTTAATAAATTAAAGAGTATTTTTGGTATTTTTTAATATTTATAAAGAGAAAGGGAAAAATAAAAATAAAATAAAATAAGAAGAAAAATATTTTTGGATTTTTATATATATTTTTAATAAATACGAATATAGACTTTCCAAAAAAAGGATCTTCAAGGCACCAACTTCAAACGCCACGTGTAGATCGTACACCTCTCCCCGGCAACGACGCCAATTTTGATTTGCGTTCAAACGCGTGTCGTAATAATATATATTATATCCCGTTAGATAAGAAAATTACTTTAGGAAAAGTAATAGTCGATCATCGTCAGTGTCGTTTTCCACTGCGAGAGATGAATTTGAAAAATCCATTTTAAGGTTTTTGAAGGTATATTGCTTGTTATCTTTTAAGGATTTTAGTTTAAAAACTATTTTAATAATAAAGTCAACTTAAATAATGTTAATACTAGAATTATAATAAACAATTAAACTACGAGAATTATGCTAAAATAATCTAAAAGATTTATAAGACGAAAATGCTTGCTAAGTGACGTGAAAAGTTCATCAAGTATGAATTAAGGTCTATTAACGAATTAATTTCTTTAGAAAAGATAATTATCTCACAACTCGAAGACGAAAGGTTCTCCAAATCACGATCAACAAACTGCAAACGAAGGAATCTTAATCACAAATCCCCGGCAACGGCGCCAAAAACTGATTGTAGTTTTATATACGTATAATAATATGATGATATGAAATTACCAAACTACTCTTGAGGACAAAGGAAGAAAGTAAAATTCTCACAATTATATATAATATAATACGTATATTTACCGGTAAGTGATTACCGGGTCGTTTTCCTAAAGATTTATGAAATTGAGACCACATTTGTTATTTGGACAATGACTTGAATTGGTTCGAAGATGATTTGTTTTCTAAAATCCTAAAAGTGAGCAATTAAAAGGGACAAATAAACCTAACTACGAGAAATCAATACGGGAAAGTAAATTTTAACTAAAAACGCAAATCGGGAAATAAAAAGGGAACTAAAAACCCTAAATTTTTTAAAATAAACCTAAAAGGAATTTTTTCACTTTTAACTAACCCTAATTGACTAAAAAGTAAGATTAAAGAAAACTAGAACAAAAACGGAGTTGAATTGAGCTTAAAAACACAAAAAACGTGAACGGAAACGAATCTCGTTCTTTAAAAATTGAAATTTTGCAATTTTAACCCTACGGAAGAAAAACTAATATTCCTAGAAACTATATGATAAAAGAAATTTTTTTAAAAAAGAATTATATTTTTTTGATTATTTTTCTATTTTTATGAATTTTTAAAGTTTTTAATAAAAATAAATGTTTAAAAATACTAAACTAATTATAAAAATTCTGAAAAAATTACGAAAAATAGTTTGAACAATAAGGAACCTAAGAAAAATAAGCTTGGAAACACAGCTTATCGAATAAGCTGCGAAATAAGCTAAAACAGCTTATTATACTAAAATGCCTAAAATGTATATAAAAGATTAATAATGAAAGATCCTAACAAATGAGCTATTGCAGCGTGATGGTTTAGGGTGTGTTGTGTGGGACGTGTGTGTATGTGTGAGGCAAGAGGACATAGGTTCAATTCCTGCCTCTTGCCCTTTTTTTTGAAAAAGTTTAAAAACAAAGTTGTAGAAAAACTAAAAAGAAACAAAT
>BQNB010026940.1:28005-45306 GCA_026074375.1 Tanacetum coccineum
GCTTTAACCTTCGCACAAGTCAAACACTTGCTAACATACGTGGCAATATCAGCTTTCATATTTGGCCACCAATACAACAACTTTAAATCTTGATACATCTTGTCCGATCTTGGATGGATAGAATACTTGGATTTATGCGACTCATGCATCATGAAATCCCTCAATCCACCGAATCGCGGCAACCAAACACGATTTCCAAAACAATGTGTTCCATCGCGGTGAAACTCGAATATTTGCTTAATCAATCTCCCCAAATTTTTTGCCTTCACATTTTTCTTCTTCGTTACTTCCTTTTGAGCTTCAAGGATTTTTTTAGGTAGATTGTTATGAACAATCATCACCAAAGCTCGAACACACAATGGCCTATTCCTTTCCTTTCGGCTTAAGGTGTCAGCCACAACATTCGCTTTTCCAAGATGATACTGAATTTCACAATCATAATCACTTAACAACTCCATCCACCTCTGTTGTCTCAAGTTAAGCTCTTTCTAATTCAAAATATATTATAGGCTCTTCTGATCGGTGAAAACCACAGACTGCGTTCCATACAAATAATGTCTCCATAACCTAAGAGTAAAAACAACGGCTCCCAACTTCAAATTGTGAGTAGTGTAATTCTCTTCATGGACCTTTAATTGTCGAGAATCATACGCTATCACCTTTTCTCGTTGCATCAACATGGCTACGTAACCCTTAAGTGATGCATCGCAATACACCACGAAATCTTTCGTTCCTTCGGGTGATGCTAAGATTGGTACACTACACAATTTTTGCTTTAGTGTCTGAAAATCTTCCTCTTCATCTTTTCCTTACTTATATTTCTTATCTTTCTGAGTTAACTTAGTTAGTGGCTTATAAATCAAATAAAAACCTTTAATAAACCTTCGATAGTAACCAGCTATTCCAAGAAATTGTCTCACCTCCGTTGGCATCGTTGGTGCAGCCCAATTCTTAATGGCTTCGATCTTGGCAGGATCAACATGAACACCATTATGATCAATCACATGACCAAGGAATTTTACCGAATCTAGCCAAAAATCACATTTTGAAAACTTGGCGTACAATCTCTCTTTCTTAAGCAGCTCCAAAATAATCTTCAAATGCTTTTCATGCTCTTCTTCACCCTTGGAATAAACCAAAATATCATCGATGAACATAATGACGAACTTATCAAGATATGGCTTACATACTCGGTTCATCAAGTCCATAAACACAGTAGGCGCATTAGTCAATCCAAACGGTATCACTTGGAATTCAAAGTGACCATACCGAGTTCTAAATGTTGTAATTGGAATGTCCTCTTCTTTAATGAGTAACTGATGATATCCAGATCACAGATCGATCTTAGAATACATGCTAGAACCTTGAAGTTGATTAAATAAATCATTGATTCTCGAGAGAGGATAATGATTCTTGACAGTCAGCTTGTTCAACTCATGGTAATCTATACACATTCGAAAAGACCCATCTTTCTTTTTCACGAACAACACCGATGCTCCCCACGGTGATGAACTCGGACGAATAAAGCCTTTCTTCAATAGCTCTTGTAGTTGTACCAATAACTCTCTCATTTCAGACGGTGCCAGACGATATGGCATAAGTGCAACAAGTGCAGCCCCCAGTACTAGATCAATTCAAAACTCTACTTGCCTTAGCGGTGGTAATCCTGGCAAATCATCAGGAAACACCTCAGGAACGTCACGAATTACAGGCATGTATTCCAATTGTTTCTCCTTTGGTTTCTTCTTAGTCACATGTGCTAAAAATAAATGACAACCTTGTTTGATATACTTACGGGCCTTAATGCAAGATATGACATTTAGTCGAGACATATCTTAGTCACTTTTGACTGTTAACGTCTGTTTCCATAAGGTATACGAACAACCTTCTCACCACAGACGATAACGGAATCATGCTTGATAAGCCAATCCATACTGATTATAACATCGAACGTACCAAGCTCAATCGGTATAAGATCGATTTCAAAAAGATGGTTCACTAAATTCAGAGTGCAACCTTTCAAAATAGTGTTCGTACTAACTACCCTTCCATCAACGAATTCTACCTCGTAACTAGCGCTTATTTTAACTGGTTTGATAGCATGGAACTAAATCTAGTATCTACAAAACTCCTATCAGAACCTGAATCAAATAAAACAGAGGCATAGCGGTTATTGAGTAGAAACATACCCATAACCACATTCGGACCCTACGGCTCAACATCCTTAATAGCATAAGCTCGGCCATGAACTTCTCTAGTTTCCTCTTGCTTGACTTTCTTTAGGCATCGGTTCCTCGTATGACCTTGCTCCCCACAATCATAGCAAGTCCAAACAGGCTTAGCGTTAGCACCTGTGGCAACACTCTTTTCCTTGGAATACCTCAACTTATGCCCAACCTTTCCACACTTGTGGCATGTGATCGTACATGGACCAATATGGTGAGTAAAGCAACATTCACACACAGGAAGTGATCCAGAAGACACCTTTCCTTTAGTCGGAGTAGTAGTCATAGCTCGCGTATTCCCTTCGTTTTGATTATTCTGCAAAGGTTGGCGTGAGTTATCCTTGTTATTGCTCTTATCACTACTCTTCCTACTTTGAAAGTTCTCCCACTTTTGCTTCTTTCCTTCCAGAATCCTTTCATCCCTAGCTTGCGATTTTTGTTCCATCAGCTTATGGGCCATACGCACAGCTTCATTTAGGTTGGTAGGTCTAGAAGAAGTAACCTCACCCTTGATGTTCTCCAATAATCCTCGGATGTAAGCATCCACTTTCATACTTTCCGATTTAACCATTCTCGAACACATCAAAGCTAACCCATTAAATCTCTGAGTATAAGCAACAATGTTATACTCCTTGACCCTCAGGTTCTACAATTCGTGCTCCATTCTTTGAATTTCTTCTATTGGGTAAAACTCTGCAGTCATCAACTGTTTCATTTCGGTCCAAGGCATTTGGTTCACAGTCTCCAAACCTATGGTTGCAACCTTAGAATTCCCCAAGTCAAAGCAGGTCCTTATAGTGTAGCAGCAGCAAATTTCACCTTCTTGCCCTCTGCACATTCACTGATTCTAAAAACACTCTCGGTTTTCTTGAACCATCTCCGTAATTCGACCGCTCCTTCAATACCACGCAAAATAGTAGGATTGCACTTCATTAATCCAGCAAAAGTGCACCCACGAACAACAGGTGCGACATATTGACCCCTAACTGGTCCAGATCCTCTTGCATCATTTCTAGCATTCACATATCTTGCCCGCTTAGCATCAATAGCGGCATTGACACTTTCTTTGATCATTTTCCGAACAGCAGCTTAAATCAAAGGTGCAGACTTTGGAGGCATGATTCTGTCACATCACACAGAAAATAACTTGATAAGCATTCATAACATGATATACTCATAACATGGTATAAAGATAAATCAATCACAACCACATTCACACAACATCAAGTAGTAATCAAAAGATAGTCATTCATTATTCATCACAAAAGAGTTAATCCATAGTTGCATTCTTTCATGAAATGATACAAATCGTTACAACCAATAGCATCAAGTCTACTAACTGAAGATTCAGTTTTGTGATTACACAATAAAGATAATACTAATGAAACTAAACTACTAAGAATTACGAGGAGATCCTCGCGGCTCAGACGATAGACTCTTCTCATCTTCAACTGGAACATCGATAGCCTCATTAGGTCTTTCTTCAAACACAAATCCTCAACCAATCATCTCTTGATAGAACTCATGAGCTCGAACTCTAGTCTAATAGAGATCTCTCTTGACTTGTTCGTTCTGCATACGAAAAAGTGTGTTGCTAAACCTTGCTTCTTCCAGTTCCTTCTTTAACTTCTTACACTTAGCTTTTTCTTTAGTATTACCAAGCTTTCTAACCAGATTCTCCATTGCAGCCATTCCTTCTTCCACACTAGATCATACTTTATTACCCAGATCCAAAATTAACTTACCATAATAATCGTCTCTAAAGAGAAGCCATCCGACCAAAAAGAGAGTTAATGTCCCTCCTAATGAGACCAGGAAATAGACCATCACCGTCCTCTCAAACGAAAGGGGCAGTCCAATGCATGCGGCGTCTACGACCACAACAGTCGTCTTGAATAGAAGTCATTCAACCACAAATAGAGGTTAATGTCCTTTTACCTCATGAACCAACCAAACAAACCATCACTGTCCTCTCTATGAAAGCTGGCAGTAAGACTACGACACACCTACATCATGGGACACGTACAGGAATATGTCTCATCCCCTCAGCTAACTGTATCCTCACCCTCAATCACATCCTTCATGCAGGCTCATGAATCAGAATAGGTGACGGTGGGATTAAATGGATCCGCCTCTTCAAAGGAAAACGTCAACTTCTGCTCATTCCGATCTTTTCGTCATCTACATCCATATCTTGTTCCCTTCTAGAGGTTCTCCGGGTCCTCATCTTCATCTACTAAGACAGGATCGGGAATAACAAGAACATCATCGTGTTGATTTGGCTCAACTACGGGTACATCATCCACATGATCGGGAAGAATTTTGTTCACCATGATAATCTAGAAATATCATATAACACTTACTCAATAGTGTTCCAATAAGAATACTATTATCCAAAATAACAGTTCGCATAAATGCGTAACAAATAAAAATTTACAATTTGTTCTCATTCAGTATATAACTCAAATATGCTTCAAAGATATATAATAATAGTTATTATATAATCACATGACATTCTATGCATACAACACATGCATAAATGTACCAATACATAACAATTTATGCATACAACACATGCATAAATATACTAATACGTAACAATTTATGCATACAACACATGCATATATAACAATCTATGCATACAACACATGCATAAATATACCTTCCCTTTCTATATGTAACCAATGGCAGCGAGGAGTCTTGGCGTGCGTGTAGAAGCGTTATAGTTTAGGTTTTCAAAAAAGACTCGACCTAGTTCTCTATAACCTTAGGCTCTAGATACCACTCTATAACACCCTCATCTTTGGATTGCAGTTTTAAAAACAACCTAGTTCTCTATAACCGAAGCTCTTGATACCAATCTGTAACACCCCCCCAAGGGGCATCAGAGTGAGCGCAATGTGTGTGTGTTTATAACAAATTAGCAATTTGGTGTTACTAAATAGCATCCGTCACCATGATAATAGAAAACGACTCAAATAAGACGTTTACCAAACATGTGTTCCAAATCATTCAGAGTTAAAAGTGCGTTAGGTCCCATAGAATCGTAACCACCGTTTATTACAAACCATGAAAAACAAATTGTTTTCAAATAAAAGACATTGTTTTAAACACCACATGAGATATTGTTTTTGAAAGACCGGAACACACAAGAAGTCTTTCCATAAAATCCATCACCATACACGCACGACACCTACACGCCATCGTTGCCTTCAACCTTAATTACCTGGGATAAAACATGTTTAAAAAGTCAACAACAAAGTTGAGTGAAATTCATAGAGTTTAAATTAAACAATAAGTAAAAACCTTTGAACACATTATTAGTTCTCGAGAAAACAAAGTAACAAATGCAATGTATAGCAACTTCTTTTCTTTCGCGCATTAAGCTCATGACACCGAACGTTAACAATACATATGACATTTTATATGTTTAAGTACCCCAAACTAGGTATTATTGTCATATATCTTCTATATTTCTAATTACAAAATGTCTGTTTGACAGGTTGTTCACAAGGATTCAAACCCCGGACATGGCTGTCAAACCTAATAGATCTATTTAATGCATTAGGGTTCACCCATTATAGGCGATTGACGGTTCATGAATTAAGGGACTTTCGATCAAAGTAACTTTGGCGGAAACAATGCTCATATCGGGTCTAGCATTACCATCAATCATCTGTGTTTCGATTTTATAAAACAAACATTAACCCCCTCAGCGGGTATTAAAACAGTTAAAATAGTTCCAAAGCGGAGGCAAAGAAACTCACCTAAGACAAAATATCCAAATCATATTTAATCAAACAAGCACAATAAGCTACACGTCTCCAACGCTGCCCTATATAATTACATATATGAGCAGCGAAAAAACGTGAACTAAAAGTATATTAAATCATATAATGTAATATAATATGTTTTTTTTATTGTTAATTTTTATTTTATACTATTACGTAGATATAATCATATACTAAAACTCCAAGTGCGACGCAAACATTTCGCTTTGACATATTCATCAATAATTTCAAAGTTATTCATTTTTAAAAGTTTGCCGAAAGTAAGAGATAATATAATCCTAAAATTAGCACTTTTATCTTAATTTAACTACCATTACAAACTCTCTATCTTGTTATCAACATATTCAAAAGTAGATAACCAAGTTTGACTTCAAAAGTCAAATCTTCGTAGTTTTACTTTTTACCACACAAATACTCAAACTTGACTAGGCCGTAAAATCTTCGTTTTTAGATTACCAGGCCAACCTTATATCAATACGACTTTAGAACATCCCCTTGTCATATTAAAAAGCCTAAATATAAGATTACAAAATTTCCTCAATAACGACACTCTGAAAGACGACAAAACAAAGAAGAAAACATGACCGCTATGACTAAGTCAAACTTTCTGGTCAACAAAAGTCAACACAAAGTCATACAGAAACTCATTTTTAACAAAATCTAACCCTTCCAACATGTTTAACTAGCCTAAAAACATGTATTAAAACCATCAACCATATGTCCATACTTGTAACACTTTCAATCGATTTTGCAACATTGAATCAGCTATCATACGAATTACATATATGCAATAATCATCTAATTAATAAAACAAGAAACATAAACAAGTGCTCACAAAGCTAGAACAAAGCTCAAATTTTGTTTCCCCTTCCTTTTGAAATCGGACGAACAAAAAAGACCAACCAACCAAACTTTTCAAACCAAACCACTTCAATATAACAACAATCTATCACCCCTAAACACTTCCTTATACACCAAATCACTAGAAATTGGCCAAAAACCTAACTTCTTAAATACTCATTTCATGTAAGGTTTCTTTAGTGGGATTTGTAGAGGATTGAGCAAGGATTAATATGGTATAAACGGATTTAAATGCATGCAAGTAAATAATTTTTGATGATGATATGTGTGTGTGTGTGTGTGTGTGTGTGTTTTCGTACGGTCAAGAGAGGGATAGGAGCAAGAGATTGATTTTTTTTGTAAAGTGTTATAATCGAAGTATTAGGCTCCCTTTTATAGAAGTAGACTTTGATCAATTGGCAATTTAAGTCCCTCCTTCTCATAAGTCCTTGCAAGTTTAATACAAATTGGTTATATTTTTGTTACTTAGCCGACCAAACACGGGCAACATCACGTTAATAAACATTTTTAAATCCGTCCCACTAAATATAGTTTAAAACCTTTAATAAAACATGACCTTTAAACACGGTTTTTACAAAAACTCGGGGAAACATTAACATATTTACGCTCTCGGAGCAATAAAATATATTTTTCTGACTTTCTTAAATACCAAAAACAAATAGAAACTAAATCACGGAATGAAATTCACTTAATAATTGGAAATTCTCATCAACCACATATAGCATAACAACTATAATTATTTACGTAATTAAGATAACTATCTTAGGCTAAGGATAGACGTTGACCTGAAATTCGGGTTGTTACAGTAGGAAACTTCACCTATGTTAAACTTTAATGATTTTTTAAGGATATTAGTTTAGTCATAGACCCGAGGTTATCACAAGTAGTACTAGGGAGATCTTTTGTGGAAATATCCAACATGACTTACGACCCACCCGAAGGTGTTGTAAGATTCATTAACGGGACCGATGAAGTTTCCTATAAGATTCTCCATAAGATAGAACAGTATAATTCACTGACGGACTTAGAAAAAAGAGCACACAAAATCAGTCTACCTTAGAAACGAAGAAGACAAAAAAAAGGAGTAGAGTATGTAATAAGCAAAATAATAGGTTTTTACAAAGAATGCTTAGAGCTTGGACCCGAATATGTAACTGGAATGGATGATGAAGGAGAAGTCACGTAAGGACGTATGACTTCGAGTCTATCTACAAGACTCGTAAATAAAGAAAAGCATTTTTTCGGAGGCAACCCAATATTTATTTTCCCGCATATTAGGAGTGTCTTGTGTTTTAACTCTTTATTGTTTGTTTTATTATGTTTGAATTAGTTTGTAATCATGCTTTGTTTGTTTGTAACTTCGTCTTATTTGCAATCAAAGGTATTTTGCAACAAAATAAGTGTAGGGGGAATATCCAGTTTTTAGAACCAAATTCAAACATTTGAAATAAATTGTTTAGATTAATCCGTGCTAGTTTTGAGTCATATGATTGAATTGTTAATTCTCAGGTTGTTATGCAGCATTTTGTACAGGAAAATAATATAAGAATAAGTGCAGGAAATTTTTCATCAAAAACAAAATATGAGTTTTCACAGAATGTGGAGACGGCATCACGATTTACACGTGACGCCGTCACCACGACATCTGTGACGGGGTCAGGAAACCCTTGACGGCGTCAAACGCCCAGTTACAGGAAAACTCAAAAAATTTATTTATTTTTGAAAATAAAACTTGTACAACACTTAAGAAAGTTGTAATTCTTTTATAAACCTGCAAAACCATGAGTTTAACAATTCTCTCATCCTATCTTTACTTCTTTATAGAGTCAACCATAATATCACACTGTATATTATTATATCGCACATTTTACGCTTGGTATAGTTGTCTTTGTCTTTGATTACAGGTTATATTTGATGAGAAGAAGCTTGGAAGTTCTTAGGAAGTTTCATTGGATGATTCTTGAAGGATGATTTAACTAGTTATCACATATTTTTTCTCCATTATTGAGCAAACCATGGGAGTACTAGTTTCTTTTACTTGTTTTTTTTGCCTTTAATTCATTTTTATGGGCATTTCTATAGAACATTAGGGACAATGTTCAACTTAAGTGTAGGTGGAAAATAAGCCTTAGAAACTATTCTTTCATTTGCCATTTGCTTTGTCCTTAAAATGATGGGTAATATATCAAAACATAAACATAAAAGGTGATTTTTACCTAAATTTAAATTTTTTATGACACATACCGACGAAAACCGAGTATAATAGCAATCTATAGATTAGAATTTAATATGACTAGGTACAATAACCTCAGAATACACCCCAAAAATGTTGAGTGCGCTCTTAGATCTTTAGGAATTCGGGTATCTATTATTGATACCTAAGATAGTTTATACCTTTAGCTTTCTCGAGTTAAGGAGTGAGCAGTCACATGTGTCTATTCCGTCGTTATGGATGTATATATGTGGTCTTCGTCGCCTATTCTAGAGCATTGAGATCGATATTAAATTATATGTGTGTACGGTAGTATATTAAATTTCTAGAAACTTAATTATTGTGATGGCTTTCCCGAGACGCATCAGTAAGTATTAGGATTTGCATGATAAGAGGCCATTAGGATTTAAACCTTGTTTTAAATTGTATTGTTATGATGGGTTCACATCGATCATTATAACTATCCCACACCCTGCCATGCACTCATTATTTAGTGCAGGATACCTGTACACCCATCCGAGCCTATCCTTTTTCATGGTTTTCATAATTTTCTAGTGGATTCCAGATTATTAATGAAGAGCATTGTCACCCTTAAACCAATTGTTACACCCAAAAAGCCTTAGCCTACCTTGTATGTACTCGCTTTTAGTATATTATTGTGATAACCCAAGTTAATTATTTGAGTACACGGTTGCTTAGTCCCTTATCCTTGTAGATACAGCTTTGTGACGATTGTGATTTTCATGGTAGTATTTTTTTTTGCGGATAGAATGGGGATGAAACGTTAAGTCATACCCCATATGTTTGTCAATGATCTCCATGTTATTTGATCCACCTTAATGAGTCTATTAGATAGATTGTATATATCAAAGCATGTACAAGCTTCAAGTTAGGGGATAATTTTATAAACCCCATGTGATGTATTATGTTATTCAAAAAAGAGAAAAGAAAAGAAAGAGATTGATGTAGAGTTGTATAGAGTTTGTATATCTTCGTCCGAGTCTTGGCTTAGCAACCAAACCAAAGTGTATTCATATAAATAATTAGCTAACCCTTTCACTCTAAATTCACCCAAAGCCACCCAAATGTATCCCATCCGTTTATGTTTCCATTATATGTTATCTTATCCTACACCCAATATCCTTTAAAAGACCTTTAGATAGTATTAAAATACTTGCACCTAGCGGTGGAGGTTTGATCCTTTACCAAGCCTATGGTAATTTATATGCTATGACATGTAATGAGTGTTGATTTTCCGTTTCCCCTTTATGTTATAATTTATTATACACCCGAGTGAAAGAGAGAATCCTAAACACTTATGTGAGGTGCTAGTGTATACTTTCCGTGCTTTTAATTACGAGGTCTAGAAGGTTGTGTTGTAAAATACTTTTAAAGAGTAGGTAAAATGACCCTCATATTGTTATTGTCTAGGTAGAAAAGCCCATTTGCTTGAGGACAAGCAAATCCTAAGTGTAGGGGTATTTGATGAGGTGTCATTTTATACACTTTTTCGGGGTCGTTTAACCCCCTAAATCGTGCATTTATGCCTAAAATAGGTACTTAATCGTTCCTTTTCAGGTATTTCGCATTTGGAAGACATTTGGAAGAATTACACGTGACTTGGGCTCATTTGGAAAAGAAACAGACAAGACTACAAACCTACACAAACATCACTCAAGATAATGTTCTCAGCAGCTGGAGACGGCGTCACCAATACAACGTGACGTCGTCATAATAAAGACCAAGACAACATCACTGGATCTCACGACGACGTCAGGGTACACGACCTAGCCCATTATCTAGAATATTCTTAATCATGACGGTGTCACGACTAAAACGCGATGCCGTCACAACATTTTTCCTATATATACAAACCCGAATTTAGGGTTTTGAGTGTGTAACTTTAAAATAAAAAGAGGGTACGAACCCTAGTTCGTTTAGCAGCTGTTAGGGACGATTTTAGGGCCTAAAAACCCTATTGTACTTCCTCCAACTCATGTTTTAATCAAGTAAGGTTTATTTAATCATTCAATATGTCTACGTGTTGTTTGATTCACCTATGTTCTTGCTTTATTAACATTTTAAGCTAAGCCTTCTATTGTGTTTATTTATGATTTTATGAAACCTAGAATGTAGATCTTAGTGGTATTGCTTCCTGTGATGGATGTGCATGTTAGGTCTTACAAAATCAGATTTTGTCTGCATCGTTGTTGATATGTCTAGGAAAATATGATTGTGTAGAAAGGATACCATCGGGTAACAGTTTTCATGCTACCTTGCCCCCTAATATGGTTGATCCACTTTTAATATATTTCACATGCACTTAGTGTACCCCTAGGGGCCTTGTAATAGTCTTCATACTACCTTACTTGTGCGTTGCTCTAGCGGAATACTAAGTAGACGGCGGGTTCGTGTAATTCGTTCATGACTTAGGAAATAATTACACAGATCATCACAAGGGTGACAAGGCAACAACACTAGGAGAAGCAATCTAGGGAGTAATACATGATTAAATAAACACAGTCTTTTATCATATTTTTATCACCAGTAAAATAGCGTAGATTTATATTTAGTTTAATAGCTAAAACCAACCAACCTCTCAAACATATGATTTACTGCTTTCCATAAAATATAAAAATACAAAAATAATCTTCTCTCAACCTTTAGAATTCTGTTAGACCGTGATCAAGCCTTCCCAACCTATTCCTCGAGTGAACGATAACAACCCCCCGAGTCTTGCCTATACTACTACTACAACGATTAGGTGCTCTGCCTAGGGAGTTGTAAAACTTCTTGTTGAAGTCTAACGACGACCGCATCATCAAATGACTCATTAAATCCGCAATCTTCGTACCAATAAGGGAAACTGATCCCATGGAAAAATTGGCAAGAATGTACCTGAAAGAGGTAGTCATGAGGCATGAGATATTTGTCTGAATCATTTGTGATCGCGACCTTAAGTTTGCGTCAAATTTCTAGAGGTCACTTTAGAAGGCATTGGGTATGAATTTGGATATGAGTACTGCATACCACCCACAAACTGACAGACAAAGCGAGAGGACTATTCAAACTCTCAAGGATATGTTGCGTGCTTGTGTGATCGACTTTGGAAAGGGTTGGGTTAACCATTTACCATTAGTTAAGTTTTTATATAACAATAGTTATCACGATAGAATCAAGGCCGTACTGTTTGAAAGCACTTTATGGTCGAAAGTGTTGTTCACTGGTTTGTTAGGCCGAGGTTGTAGAAGTTCAAATCACTGGTCTAGAGATAGTTCAAGAGACAACCGAGAAAATCATTCAGATCAAGCAAAGAATTCAAGCCGCTCATGATCGACAAAAGAGTTACGCCGATTTAAAGCGTAAGCCGATGGAATTTCAAGTTGGAGATATAGTTATGCTCAAGGTTTCGCCTTGGAAAGGAGTAGTACATTTTGGAAAATGGGGGAAGCTAAACCCCAGATATGTTGGACCTTTCAAGGTGTTTGAAAAAGTTGGAGCCGTTGCTTACAAGCTTGAACTTCCGCAAGAGCTGAACAGGGTTCACAATACGTTTCATGTATCCAACTTGAAGAAGTGCTATGCCGACGAACCATTAGCCGTTCTGTTAGATGGACTCCACATTGATCACAAGCTTCATTTTGTTGAGGAACCAGTCAAAATCATGGATCGTGAAGTTAAACGATTAAAACAAAGCCTCATTCCAATCATTAAGGTTCGATGGAACTCTAGGAGAGGTCCTGAGTTTACATGGGAACGTAAAGATCAATTATGGAAGAATTATCCGCACCTCTTCACAAAGACCGCACTGTCGTCAAGTGCTGCGTCTTAAGCCATGAGGACAAGGCTCATTTAACGGGGGAAGACTATAACAATTTGTATTTTAGGTCATTGTACGACGTTATATATTTCAATATTTATTTTTAGTCTCGTACGCGTTTGCTTTTAATTTTATTCGTTAAGTTAAATCGCGTAAGCTAAAAATTATCATTCAACATAAATGGACCTTCAAGCAATTAATGTTTATGTCAAGGCAGGGTTAGATAATTATTTAGAGGAATTATTAACTTTGTACATTTTATATTTCTTGGTTACGTTAAAGTGTTTACGTTTCACGATAAAATACGTTTAGGCATTCCCGGAACCACCAAAACTTTTCTACGCTTCAACAAATACCCATTATTATACCCAATACCTAAAGTTTTATAAAATTTCACCTATGTTAACATTTTTAGTCAAATTGTGCATAAAATAAAACACTAGAACATACACTTTACAAGGTTACACATCTACACTTAATATATATGACTTATACTTCAAATAATGAAAGATTTTATACAAGATAACAAAAATCACCAACTAGCACCTTCCCCCCCCTAAAATTTTGGATACAAGTTTCCAAGGGGAATGAAGCACACCATCACCAATTATAAACTTGTGAATTCAACATTAAACCTTAGATGTACATGACTAGGTTTTGACCAAAGACTTTCCTTAAATCTCACAGACTAAACCACCCCCCACACTATTACCAAATCACCACACAATAAAAAAAAAAAAAAAAAAAAAAAAAAAAAAAACCCCAAAAAAAATAAAAAAACCCCCCCCCCCAAAATAAACCCCCCCCCCCCCCCCCCCCCCAAACCCCCCCCCCCCCCCCCAAAACCAAAAAACTTAATATATATATACCATATATTTTTTTTTTTTTTTTTTTTTTTTTTTTTTTTTATTTTATACGCCCCCCCCCCCTAATTTTACACCCCCCCCCCCCCCCCCCCCCCCCCCCCACCCCCCCCCCCCTTTTTTTTTTCGACTAAGGTTGATGTATAAATAGATGCCTACTAGTAAAGAGATAACACACTTTATTTCCTTGAGCAAAAATTGCACTCATTCTGTTTGTTTCTCCCTCCTAAACCACGGCTAAAACAAACAACCTATATAAAATCCATACAATTTTATTTACCATATATGCAAGTGTTCTAACAACATATCTAAGATATACCAAGACAGTTTGAAGGTTTAGTTAAGCATTTTTAAGGGTTAAACAAGGAAGGTTTAAGTTAGGGTTTCTTGAAGGAAATTAGGGTTTCTTTGTCTTGGAAGCTTGGGTTTATTATCTAAACTAGGGTTTAGATCTTGTATTTCTTCATCATACTTCACATTAAGGTCATCTTAAACTCGTAATCTCTTTACATTTGTGATTTCATATGTATATTATGTTAAATAGTGAATCCACCATCTAGGAAAAATTATTAACTTGTAAAATGGATTTTTACACTTGAGTATGGTTTGATATACTTTTACCTATGTTATATGAATGTTAATATCATGCTAGAATGGAAGTATAAGCATTGTACAAGTATGGTTTAGTTTATAAAAAGTATATATAAACTAGTTACTTAAAAAGTGTACTTATTAAGTTTATGAGCAAAAGACATGTAAAGACTTGTTATCATGGAAATACTTGGACAAATGATGGATCAAGGACCTAAATCATATAAGACTTGTGGTATAACACATGGTAGAGGACTTGTAACAAATCAACTAGGCTAAAAAGTTATGAAAACAAGTTTAAACATATTTTTAACAAAAAGATCCAAAGAGTCTGTTTTAATTTGAAATATAAAGCATTGATTTTATATTTTTATAAAACACTACATGTTACAAGGATCGTAGTCATAGATAGAACTCGAAAAACTAATTTATAACAAAGGAGATACGGCATTTGCAAGTTATACGATAATAAACGCTTTTATAAAAGAAATTTTATAAAAACTTATTACAATTCACCTCTGATATAAATGGTTGGTTATTTTTCTCAGAAAGTACATATTTTTAGTATTCCAAAACATTAAGAATCATAATTTTTGGATCAATAACGAAGGAGTTATGGATTTATTCGTGTTTACGATAATTAAAGCTTATAAAAATTATTTTATAAACTATGAACAGTAAAAATCACTATTCATCTCAGATACAATTTTGGAAAATACATTAGTTAGATAAAACCTTTAATTACAAAGACGTGCTCGAAAGAATCACTAAAATCGGAGTTAAAACGAATAAGATACGACGTTTACGAGTTTACGATGATTAATTTTATAAAAGTATACGAACAGTAAAAATTACTGTTCACCAGTGGACTAAAAGTACAAAAATGTAATATTTTGATAACTCTTCTTAATATGAAAGCGTGGACATAAGAAATGTAAGAAACGGACTTAAAACGATAAAGTTATGCCATTTTTACTAAAGATATATTTATAAACGTTTTTACTTTATAAATATGATTTCACTAATACGAATAAATGGTGATGTAGCTATATATAATTATATACAATATAAGTTATTTAAAGTACTTAGTACTCATACGACCTATAATTAATTAGGTTGCATTCGGGTGTATTCGTGACGCATTTTCTGTTTGTGATTTACATTGTCGATTTACTCACTCAAGGTGAGTTCATAGCCCCACTTTTTACATTTATAATGATTTATAAGTTTTGAGGTGAGAAACATATGCATGTTTTACAATTGGACCCAAGTGGACATTTTACATTACGATTACGTGTTTGCCTAAGTAGCGATAACCCTCTGAGCCCATTATCATGAACTGTCAATTACTTGTTGTAAGCGCGAATGTTATAAATAGATCTATTTGGGATTGACACCCCCGTTCGGGTGAGTCATACTCACTGTGCCGGTTGTCCGAAACAGACGGAACGTATACCATGATCGGATTTGGGATGTTGCGGGTTTTAGACATCATAACGTGGCATGTTGGCAATTTATATATTCATACATGTCGAGCTTCAATGTCATGAGCTTAGGGAAACGTAATTACATTTTATGATGTTTGCATCTGTTGCATTATCATGGGGAACTCTTGCGATCCTACATTATACCTTTTACAAACCTATGAATTCACCAACATTATTGTTGACGTTTTAAGCAATGTTTTCTCAGGAGATCAATGTGGTATAAGACAAGGGATATATTGGTGGTCGTTATTTTGGAAGTCACGTGCATTAAAGATTTGGTTGCATTACATTTTAGGGATATATTTACCATGGACTAATATCTTTGTATTTTGAACAATGAACAAGTGAAGTTTCGGACTTATGTAACAACAATTTGTTAAATCTAATGTATCGTTTTAAAAGACTTTTAAATGGTTGTTCTTATATATATCTTGTGCTATTGATCTATGAAGTACACCCCCCAGACCTATATTCCACTGCAACCTAATTTGGGGGTGTTACATATTGGTATCAAGAGCCAAGGTTATAGAGAACCAGGTCAAATGTTTTTGCTGGACTATAACCATTTTCAAACTTTGCGTTCATACAAAAGGGATTTCACAGGACATTCATACACTAGTTGTTGCATTAGTTGGTTAGACTAGATGCATTCATGATTAATATACGTGTTTATAATATATTACGTATATTACAATAAGAGTCTTATATTAATACTTATATAAGCTACTTTTGATTTTCAAATATTGTCATGTCAGATTCAGAGGATTCCACAGTTACTTACACGGAGGTATCTAGTCCGTTTAAGGATCTGTCAGACATAGGATCTCCAGGAGTCGATGGACTGCCCATGATGCCAGAGGAACCTTATGCTTATGTGGTGGCCTCTCTTTAGGCCCCACCATCTCCTGATTATGTGCTCGGTCCTAAGCACCCACCTTTACCTGTCTATGTACCATATGTACCAGAGCCGGTATACTCAGAGTTTATGCCATCGGAGGATGAGGTGTTTCCAACAGAGGAGCAGCTATTGCCTGCTACTGTCTCACCTACTGCCGACTCACCAGGATACATTGCACTCTCCGATCTGAAGGAGGATGAGGAGGATCTTAAGTAGGATCCTGAGGAGGACCCTGCTGATTATCCTACCGACGGAGGAGACGATGACGATGATGATGATGAGTCATCCGATGATGACGAGGATGATGATGATGATGATGTTAAGGAGGACAAAGATGAGGAGGAGGATGAGCACCCAGCTCTAGAAGACTCTGTCCCACCACCTATACACCGTGTTACGACTAGAATGTCTGTCCGAGCTCAGACACCCATAGCACTTCCTTCAGATACAGAGGTTGCTAGACTTCTTGCCATACCTACTCCACCACCATCACCACTCTCTCCATTATCATCACCACTACCCCCAGATATTATCACCACTACCTCAGATACTA
>BQNB010026941.1:0-54821 GCA_026074375.1 Tanacetum coccineum
TGATTTTTCCATCGGCTTATTACATTTCATATGTTAAGAAGCCATGCTCAAGGGAGCTTCTTGTTCTAATTCTACTCTTCCTCTTTATTTCATTTCCTTAATGTATAATAGGGACATTGTACAAAACAAGTGGGGAGATGGGAGTAGAATTATCACTTGACCTATTCTTGCCTTTGATTTTCAAGTTTTCTTTGAAAAATGGTGCTGATTTTAAAACTTTTGACATATTTTTCTTGCTAAACTATAATTAATCTTTGTCGAATGCACATTACCCTTTATTATTACTTGGTGAGGTTTAAGCCTAATGTTCCGTTTTCATCTTATTATACAAAAATCCACCAAAATATTGAGTGTGCCGGTAGTATTGTAGACTTTAGAACTTGGCGTGTACATCATTTTCGAGACCTAATTGATTAGCAGGAATAGATGGTTCAAGAAGGCAACATTTAGGAATTCACCCAAATAAGCCTATATGTGTGTGTTTATCGACTAGTTACACTGACTTGTTGACCTCCCGTGTTAAAAACCCTTTGTTTGCACTCATCAATAGTGCAAGATACCCCTAGATCTCCCTTGTTTAGCCAATCTATATTTTCACCCATTGTTATATGTTTCATGACACCATTTCGCCTTAGCCAACCCTGTAGTCTATATTTATCTTTGTGTTAAAATTTCTGGCTACCTAAGTCCATGGTTCAGGAAAATGGTTCGAAGATTGGTACTTTCGTTAAAGACATGTTACTTTGATCACAAAAGACCCCCCCGGTATTGTCACTTTTGATACTGTTTATCTCAAGTGGGGGGATATGTTATTTATGTCCAGGAGTTTAATAAAAATAAAAAAGTAAAAGGTGGTGCAACTATAAGCCACCTAGTGATTTTGAGGATGGTGCAACTATAAGCCATCTGATGTTATGAATAATGGGTTAGCACGCTCCGCAAGATCTCATTATTAGCTAACCCACTATGAAGATATGTTCATGTTTTCGCACTTGAAGACTTGGACTATGGATGGACAGTAGCCGATTATGGATACCTTAGATTATATATGACTATTTGTTTTGTGTTTTTATCTAAACACCAATTAAATGTGTATCCCATGTCTATCCTACCTAAAATAACCCAATAAACTTGTGTTATGTCACCTATGTTGCCTTTAAGAATTGCTTAGACCCTAACTCTAACTGGTGCAGATTTGTGTACTTTCTAAGATTATGATAGAATACATACTATGACTGTGCAGATGAGCGATCACCCTAAAAATAAACACTTAGCCTAGTTGAGAGTTGAGTGATTTTTGATCCCCTTTTCATGAGGTGTTCGGCTTTGATGTTTCTAGCATAAGTCTTTTATAGATTCACCTCTTTGAGTCAAATCAGAGAAATCTCTTTATAAACGATTCTAACAGGTCTACTTGAGGGCAATCAGAAGTCAAGTGAGGGGATATTTGATAACATTAAATATTTGATAATTTTTAGTGTCAATTTTCCCCTAAAAATACTTGCAATTGTCTTATAAATACTTGAATTCGATACTTTTATGGTTATTTCACTATTTTCAGGTAAAATGCAAGTATGTGACAAGAGACACGAGAAAAGGACGTAAAAATGAAGAAAACACGGATTCTTACAAGACTTTACGGCATAACACCTACGATAGTGTTACGCCATAACCTATTCAAGGTAAGACACGTCACCCAGCAAGATTACAGCGTAACAACACGAGAAGATTACGTCATAACAATATTATTATGGAAAGCTGAGTTATCCTAGTCAGTATTACGACGTAACATGAACAATTAGTTACGCCATAACATAATTTATGCCTACAATATGGAAAGCCTCGTCAGCACTTTACGGCGTAACACTCTATAAGGTTACGCCGTAACATATTCAAAATCTATAAATACATGCCTCATTCAGCTAATTCATCATCAACCATTTCACCATAGATCTAAGGGGTGATCAAGGCATCCATAGCTCGAAGAATTCCACCAGAAATCCAAAGGAGATCACATTTTAATTACTTTTGTATTTAATCGTTCATAAACGACTCCTGTAAGAATTATGAGTTTTCCATCCATGATTATCTTTATTAATTCTTTTGTCTACAAAAAGGAAGCCCACATCAGCATGATTACAGTGTAACTACACACAAAGGTTACGCCGTACCAAGTTCAAAAAGTATAAATAGAGCCTTCATTCTGCATATTCATCATCAACCCTTCCACTGACATCTCAATGGGGAACCAACTTCCAAAGGTCAAAGAAATCCATCTGAAGGTCCAAAGGAGAAATCACTTTACTTACTTTTGTATTTAATCATTCATAAACGAATCCTGTAAGAATTATGAGTTTTCGATCAATGAATCCCTTCATTATTTCTTACTGTTCTATTATCATGAGTGGCTAAGCACTTCTAGTGTTGGCATAGTTATGTAATTACTGATGTATTGATTAATGTTTCCTGTTTAATTATCGTTTTATTAGATATCCTTATAGCTTGTTATAGATCCCTGCGTTTTTGGCAATATTAAAAGGTATATTGGATTCGTAAATCATTTATTAGGCAGACCACTAAACTTAGGATTAACAAAGGTACAAGAATATGTTGGAATCATCCAAGTGATGATGCGATCAGATCATCGCCATAATACCCTAAATCGTTAAAGAGCACAGAAACACCTTTCAAAGAAAGTTAATAATCTAATTTAGGTTATAGATAAAGTCCTTTTTTGGATGTTTGGTACTTAATAGCTACAACCGAGTATACCTTAACACGACACTTTCGAGCCATTGGGAATCATGGAAGTATATGGACATACCTCTAACGTAAATTTGGATCTGTCAATATTAAACACTAATTAAAAACGATACATATACTATGCACTAGGAAAACCATGTTATATACATAAGTAAATGAAGTAACTAGGTTTAGCGCGCTTTTTCTCTATAGTCTTCTTCTCAAATTACTTTTTTCGCATTTACTTCTGACTTAATTCTAAAATTATTCAAAACAAATTCCAAACCTATGACAATTCAAATTATAAATAATTAAACTTAGCTCTTGGAGATGACCTCGATTTAACCAATTCTAACATACACACGGACCGGGTTCTCTGCCCGTTAGTACGTGTTTACATTGATTGAACGTTTTATAAATTTAAAACTTGTTAAGTTATTTCCTATAAAAGAAAATACGCATAAAAAAGCATCATCCCATCTCCATCTCCTCATTACAACCCACCTTCTACAATAGGAAATTTTGTGTTTGTATCAATTGAAATTATGAAATATATGCTTGAATTACGTGATAGAATCACCTTGCATTAGTCAATTCGATATTAGCATCTTCACGAAATGGTTTTAACATCAGCTGAAAATCTTGAAGCAGATTTCTTCCCGCCATAAGGTTTAGAGAATATACATACAGCTTTTTTAGTCGACCTGTTTTAATTTTTATATTTTTGGTTTTAGTTTTAATTTGGTGTTTAATTGTTAAATAGCATTCTTTTGCCGGAGCCTGTTTGTTTTTTGTTTAAATCTTGTTGTGTTTGTTTTTCTGCTAGCGTCGCCGAACCCACCTCCATAACAATAAGTTGCTACCGCGCTGCTACTGAACACCATCACAATTGCTTTCCGTCCGTTTGCTCCCTGTAAGTTAAACTAATGTAGTTTTCTTGGTCCTTTTCTTATTAAAGTCCTACCAAAATTGAAATGAGACAATTGTATGCTTAAAAGTGATATATAGTTTGTTGTTATTCTACTTTTTTATGTACAAAATAATCAGATATAAATCTCTTGTTCTTGTTTTGGATGGTGACCCTATTTTAACTACTTTGTTTCATGATATGATAACAACTAGCTATATGTTTCATAGCTTTGGTACCACATTGTATGCCTAATATGTCGGACAACTACTTAATTTGCTTGTGAATTTATAAATGTGTATAATGTGTTAATGTTGAAATGAGTAAATGATATTTAGAATTTTAGTGATTAATTTCGGAATGTCCCCATCGGAATTTAATCATCCTATAGAAAACCCGTTCGAAATTAATTTACTAGAAATTAATTTTGGAAAGTCCCCTGTTTAGGACTGCTTTTTGTCAGCCAACATGCGAGATGCAGGTATTCCGATCAGTTTGTCAGCCAAACAGTGCGGGTGTTGAAAAAAATTGGATAAAGAAGTTAAAAAGAAACTAGAATGGTATGTCCTCGACAACAATCCTGAAATTGACACATACAAGATGTACGTTCTTTTCATATCAACTCTTTTACGTAAGTTATATCTTTAATGAGTATACTAATATCATGAAACATTACAATAGAATGTCATATTGTTATGTTCGAGAAACTGCTTTACCGATAAAATTTTTCTCCATGGTTTTTTGCGACAAGCTAAACTCAAATGTAATATAATTTACAAATACAATTTCCCTGTATCGCTTTACAGTTATATTATTTTATTTTAAGAAAGCATCCTTCGAATAAGGCTTTACATTTTTGTCTTTGGTATAGATCCTACTCCTTCGACATGAAAAGCCATCTGAGTGTAGTCTTGAACTCCTCGCTTTGTCACATGGACCGTTAAATTATGCAAGTTATTATACCTCTTGTAAAGCTAAAGGTGTGAAGTTTGTGGTTCATAGCCGCGACGAATGTCTAACAACACTATGTTGTATGGTATGTTAGAAGAAAGTTTGGAGCTTCAATATCTATCCTCTTACACAGTTGTGTTGTTCCGGTGCAAATGGTTTAAGACCAATAACACTCCCCGTACCTATTCGACCCGTGCCAGTTTGTTGAAGTTGTTGATGCTTGCGAAGATCCCCCAAAAGTGAGTAGCTAGGCTGGGATGTACTTTAATGAAAATTTTTGGTTTGTTAACAATCTAATGATTTTAAACTAATTTATGTGTTATGTCGTTAAATCATGATTAAGTATTTGTTTAAGTCGTTAAACACTGTAGCGAACCCGATTTATATATTTTGAACACTTGTAAGCGAATGTATTTAATGTTAAGTTATAGTTTGTGTAAAATTGGTTTGCATAAATCTGGAAAAACTAGAAATCAGAACAGGTTGCGAATATGGGTAGAAATATGCTTGGACTGACCTGCGGGAAATGTGAATCTAGGATGTTGAGGAAATAGGTTTAGTCAACTTTAGTTACATACATGAAGTCCCAATAGTGACTCTTACGTGAAGTCCACCTAGTCCCGTATAGTGATCTTGTAGTTTACTCTTGTAGTCCTATAGGCATATTGTAGTCCCTATAAGTATACATTTAGTGACTCTTGTAGTCCCTATAGGTCATATTGTAGTCCCTATAGGTATACTTTTAGTGACTACTTGTGGTTGCTAAAAGCAAGCATCACTTACTTTGGTCAAATAGTCAACGTAGTTTTAGCGACCACGTCACTAAAACTAGTCATTGGTCAAAAAGTCAAAATGTCAAGAAGTCAAAAAGTCAAGAAGTCAACTTACGTAGTCACTATAAGAGAAAAAATGTAGTCTCTACAACCTCTAGGCAAGGAGGCAAAGACACAAGAAATACGGACTACTCCTTAGTCCCTGAGCTTGTGTGGACTACTTATCCTGGTCTTATAGTTGACTACAAAAGTAGTCCCAAAACCATTTTTTTTGTATTGTAATTATCCTTGGCTATAAAAACCTATTGCATCTGCATATAACTATAAAAAGCCCAACGCCATTAACCGTTAGGCGGAACCTCTGTCCATAATACATGCAGGCTAGATCTTCCAAATATATAACACCCAATCACTGCAACTTCTGCAACACTTAATAAAGCTTAAATTGCAATATTGCAAGGCGTATATCCAAATAGCAAAGTGGCATTGTGCAAGAACTTGTTGTCGTTGGCCATGTAAAGTATTAGCATTTGCAATATAACTACAAAAGTCCCAAATGCCAATAACAGTTTAAATCGTGAATATCTTCCCATGTTAATTGCCTATCCCAAAAAAGATAACACCTACTGAATACACCTTCTGCATACTATCTAGCTAACGTACATGTTTATTCATTTTTATTTTTTTGTGGCGTACATAACATGATAAAAAGTCTAAAGTAGCAATAAAAGTAACATAAACACAGACTTTAAGTACATCATAATTCAAACAAAGTCTTAGTACCTAATATGAAATTCAGGTCATCATCATTACCTAGTGGGGGGGGGGTGGGGGGACACCTTCAATCTCAAGCTCCATATGGTTGATATGCATCCCAAAAGAAAACACTAACCCTAAATACCCTACGTCTTGTTACAAAAAACCCACCAATGCATAAAGATCACAAAGCGACTGTTGATCCATTACTCTGATGTCGTCTTCAGTCCTTCGGTTGTTGAGTTTTAGAAAACCCGCCTCTTTATAGATATGGTCCTGGTTTCACCTGTGAGCATTGTTTTTCCTGCATCTTCGAGCTTTGTTGATTCTAACGATTGTGATGCGGCTGACACTATAGAAGAATTAATATGCATTAACAATTAATAAAGACTTGCCATTTTTTTAAAGTTAGTAAATATGAACATAAGGGTTTCAAACCAGTGGAGTTCCGTTTGTCGGTTCGATTGTTCCATTAATATCGGTAGCTTCATCTAGCACATCATCCATAGTGAAATCAACGGCTCCTGTTTTGCTTGAGGTATTGAAATGAAACTGTAATGTTTTCTTCTTCCCTTCGATTGCTAGTACCTCTGTTGTGATTTGTTAGTTATCTGGTATCTTGAGCTTCTGAACCAGTTTTTCACATTCATGTTTGATGATGCGGGTACTCGGGGTGAAGAAAGTGAACATTGTTGTAACGATTTCATCTGAAACAAAGGCTTTGAAGTTGTACATGTATTTTTAGCATCAATATTCAAATTGTCAGTTTAGTTTTTTCATTCAGTATGTCGCGTCAATTGTGTGGAGGTTCCTTGTAGGTGGGCTCTAGTTGGGGCTCATGATCTGATTAAAACAATATATGAGTAAAAACTATATTTATATTATAATGATCTTCATGTTATTGATAATAACAAATATAATGCCACACACGAAAAAGTTTACGGTAAACAAGTTATTTAGTCGAAAGTTTACTTGACAACGACAAATCACTTAAGGTATGAATATAGAATTATTAAACATAGTTAATGATCAAAGAAAAATATTATTATTTGCATAAACTTTTTCTAATTAAATGATTTAAACAAACAGATGATTAATTATAAGCTAGTTATGTTAATCATGTAAGACAAAATAAGATTAACCATAAGTGGAAACAATCTTTCTAAATCTTTCCAAATCTTCCCAAATCTAGAAGATCTTTCCTTATTAGTGATAAGAATATTTTTCTTCTAGAAGAATCTATTAAACTAGATTTTTAAGTACAAAATAATATTTTGTTAAGATTTGAGGTTAATCATAAAATGACAAAAACTGTCCTAACTGCACCCGACAGATCAAGCAAAACCAAAGGACGGATCCAGGCTTATGTGGATCCATGGATGCGTGCGATAGCTGGTTGGGACATATTTTGAATTTCAAATGTTGCCTATAAATAGCAAACCATTTTTTTTTTTTTTTTTTTTTTTTTTTTTTATTTTATTTTTTTTATTTTTTTTTTTTTTTTTTAAGTCCTTCATTTTAAGACAACTCTTCATAAATATTTTTCTCTCTAGCTTATCATTTTTCCTATTCTTTGATCATTATACTTGTTTCATAACTCTCAATACAAGTAATCAACACAATTCCTACTCTTTATTAAAAACAACTAACGAAGACTGAAGCTTCAAGTGTTTATTAGTTTAGTTTGTGTCATCACGGTTGTGATAATCATTTATCTTTTATCTCTTGTGTTATGTGTTGTGTGTATCATATTTGTATGATAGGTTAGTATTTATGCCACAAAATACATGGTGTGTTAGATTGGTTCTATCTCGAAGTAGAACTCGGTATTTAGCTTAGTACCGGAAAAAGTGTAAGTGACCTGTTACAGTTTTTCTCCGTCCAAAAGGAGCTTTGTTGACATAGTAAGAAAACTCTCAGTTGGGTACTTGAGGAGTGGAGCGGGCGAAGAGTATGCTTCGTACACGAGACCACATATAATCATTGTGTCATCGGTTTATCCCTTTCCTATCCTTACTTGTTATACTTCATAGATTACTTATTTATGTATTGCTTCGCTATCATATACACTTATGTATATCTCTTGAATTCACATAACTCAACAATCTATGTTTTATTTATAAAATGGTAAAAACTATTACCCCCCCCCCACATCTAGTTTTCCACAATTGTATAGATTGTCATGTTACCCAAGATCTTGTTAACGTATATTTACATTAAAGCTGAATCGATCTATAGATTCTAATAAATACCTAGAAGGACAATGTATGCCAAAGACCGCCACTTTCGAAAGCGGTTTTTAATATATTTGGAAAAATGATTCGAACCTTATGTTCAAGCAAAAGATTAGATCTTTGGCATAAAATCTTGAATGGAGATTTCCACCGGTTCCAAAACAAAAGTTACCTAATGCTTTACCTAAACAAGAAACTAGCTAAAAATAATGAACAATTCCGACGAACTTGAAAAGAAACTTTGCTAAAAATAATAAGCAAAAATGGTTTCTTTAAATGCTTTACCTAAAAAATGATATGAAAAGTTTTTTATGTGTTAAAGTCTAAAGATATTTGGTAATCGTGTTAATCATCACATTAAGGTAATAGCCAAGTAAAGGAAATAAAATTGATCTTCTTGATCAACAATAGATAATTTATACTATCCTTGAAGATAATCTATTTGATAGCGGTTTTGCTAGATTTAACACTATTATACAAGTCTTAAAGCCTTGGATGAAATTTCCTCTAGCAAGAACTATGTTAGAGAGTTTCTTAGGGCTCTACATCCTAAATAAAGAGCAAAGGTCATGGCGATTGAAGAATCTAAAGATTTTTCATCACTAGCTCTAGACGAGCTTATCCAAAATCTAAATGTACATGAAGTCGTCATGGAAAAAGATTCTGAAATCTATAGAGGCAAGAAGGAAAGAGTTAAGTCCATTGCCTTGAAAGCTAAGAAAGAGTCTAGTGATGATGAAACTTCGACATCCGGAAGCGATGACGAAGAATATGCTATGGCTGTAAGGAACTTTAAAAAGAACTTTAGAAGAAAGGGTAAATTTGTTAGGCAACCAAGAGAAGAAAAGAAGTCATTTCGACAAAGAGATGAGAAGAATGGAAAGAGTGACCAGAAATGTTTTAGATGTGGTTATCCAAATCATCCCATTGGCGATTGTCCAAAACCATCTCGCAACAAAGATCAAAAGGCCTTCATTGGAGGTTCTTGGAGTGATAACGAAGATGACGCCGAAGACAAAACCAATGATGAAACTTGTCTCATGGCTCAATCGTCGAATGAGGTAACTCTTAACTCTTCTCATTATAGTGATAATGCATCTTCTCTTGATAATGATAGTATGCAAATAGAATACGATAGCTTATGTGAAATTAGCTTAAAATCATTAACAAGAATAAAACATTGAAAACAAAAAGAGATCTTTTAGAAAAAAAACTTTAGAATTAAACGAGAAAATTAAAAAACTTGAGAGAAGTAAAGAAGTTGAGATTGCATGTAAGTCATGTAAGGAACTTAAATAAACTTAAGAACACTATGTTAAATTTATTATAATTTGTAACGGTTAATTCACTTAGAGAAATGTAAAATAATCAAAAGTCACCTAGTTGCAAAATAGGTCTAGGATTTGATAGCGATAAAGCGTCAACAAGCGGAACTAAAACCATGAGTTTTGTTGGATCGTCCACTTAAAAAGGGATGGAAGGATCCACCATAAAGGTGCACAGATCCACCTTACCTGGATCCGTGAGTCGCAACTATGGCAAAAAAGGGACAGAACGCGATTTTAGTCTACTTATATCTTCTAGATCAGATTTTGTTATTACTAGGAAGAAACTAATACATAATAGCATTGATAAGTCAAAGAAACCGTCCTTAAAACTATCACCTAAAAGAGGTATAGGTTATGTCAAAACCGAGTCTAGACCGAAAACACCTCCACCTAGAAGGAGCTCTCTCGCATCTCACCCACACCACAATTCCCGCTCCCACAATCCGTGAGAAGAAACTCTCTCATACTATCGCTATTCGCGCGCAAACTAGAGATTGTTAAGAGAGCTGATATAACACAATAACACAAAGATTGAAAGTTGTGTAGTGTGAGAAGTGTATTAGGAGGAGGGAACACACATCATGGGAGATGGTGTGCAGCGAGGAGAGGGCGTGGGGGAGAGAGGAGGGTTATTAAAGGGTTGTTAGAGTGTTAGAGCGGATACTTCTTATAGAGAGGTGTGGATGAGGAAGCAGTGTGTGTGTGTAGACACACACTACAGACAGGGAACGTGAGGGAATCAAGGAATGTCTCGCATTCAATTTATATAACAAAACTAAAGATTCACCCACAAAACTTATTAAAAATCTCAAATAAAAAAATAAATCACCACACAAATAAAGATAAAAAAAATACCAACATGATAATATAATAAAAAATTCAGCAGCAAGCCTGTACTATAGAAGATAAACTCCATAATTACCAATAAATAAATTCACACTAAATAATATATTTTAATGATAAAGATTATGATAAACATTTAATATAATTGAACTCTACACTCTAACATAATTCATCTAAAAATATATACACAAATTACTCCTCTCCTCAAACGCTACAAAATAGCTGATAAGCACTTGTAAGAGCACACTCAAATATTACAACACAAGAAAAAGAAAAAAACATATTAAACTCACACATAAGATATATATTGGTCATAGAGAAATCTCATAAACGATCGCAATATAAAACAATATATCTCTCTAAGTAGTAACAACACACACACACATTGTGGTAGGGGTAGGGTGTGTGTGAGGTGTTATAGTTGTTGTGTGTGAGGAGAAAATAATTGAAATATTAAAAATTAAGTGGGAGAGTAGACACAAATATATATATCATATATTGGATATATATTGGGTTAAGTAGTGTGGGATGGTTATGAAGTTTAGAAAAGAGAGAGTCGAGATGTAGATGATATATGTAAAAGTGTTGTTTTTATATTTAACAGAGAGTGTACTAATAAGTGAGAGTTAGAAGTAGATTTATGAAACGAAAATAACGTGTGTGTGTTAGGTCTATCTCTGATAATCACTAATGAAAGATCTTAATTTTAATATATTGTAGAGTATGGGTTATTTTAGTTAGATAGAGTGATTGGAATTAAATACAGTTGTCCTACTCTGTTCTATATTGAGTTGATTTTGGTCGTTATAATAAAATATATATTGAAATAGTATTGTTAAAATTTATGAGGTGTCTATCTCTTGGTGATATTTTGTGGTTTGTTTTGGTGTGTTGTTTAGTCTATATATCTAGAGAGTATATTGATGTTGGTGGGGAGTTGTGTGAGAGGTGTGTTTGTATATGTTTAAAAGAGAATATGTTGTTTGGGAGGTGTATGAGGTGGGGGAACACTGGAAGTTACACCGATATCACACAGATATGATTGGTGGTGGGAGCACACTCACAATAATTATTATAATTTATTGATGTGTGTATTCACAGCTATAAGTAAAATAAGAAGGAGGTGTGTGTGTGAGAGAGTTGTTGGGTTGTGAGTGTGTAGTTAGTGTTATTTAGTTGAAGAGAAGGAGTGTGGACACACACACTAAAATAAATATATAAGCATTAGTGAAAAAGTTGCGATAATTTATATAGTTCTCTATAGCTTCTATGTCTATATCTGTTTGAGATGAGAGTGTAGATGTGACACATCAACAAAAGTCTAATGAATGGGAAAGTGTGACAACATATTCACTAAGGAAAAGTATTTGTAATAAAATTATTAAAAAAATAAAATTTTAAAAATTTGAGCAAAGAATAATTCAATAAAATAAAATAAGGATGAAATTTGTATGTACATGAGGTGTAAAGATGAAAAAAAAAACTCTATTACGGAAGATAGAGAGTTGAGGGAGGGTGGTTATAAGTCACTCTTGTGTAGGTTTGAGTTGGTAGTGGGTAGAATAAGGGAGCAAATAGTATTGGGTTTTAAATAGGAGTTGAAGAGAGAGAGAGTGTCTCACTATATGGTGGTGTTGGTATCTATATATGGTGGGGTGGTAGTATCATATACACTATAGACAACAATAGTCATCTATGATGCTCTATATACTATGAGTGGTTTGGTTGAGATAAATTATTATTAATAAGAGCGTTAATCGAATAATGATTTTTTCTCATATTATAATGTGTGGATGGTTGGTGGGGTGGGGTTGTATGTTATGGTTGGGTGTGTGTTGGAGAGAGTGTGTAAATAGAGAGAGAGAGAGAAGGTCACCTATAAATAAATTGTTTTTATATGAAATAGGTAGTAGTTATTTGTTAGTAGAGAGCTAAAAATAGGGGGTTGATGGTGGAGGTGGGGGTGGGATGGGGGAGTGATAGAGGGATATGTGAGAGTAGAGTGTTATAAATAGTAAAAATAGATTTAATAGAGAAAAACACACACACAGTCTTATAAGATGAAGTTTGTAGAGAAGAATCATATAAGATATTTGAATTATTAAAGATTAGAGATCATCTATAAGAACAAAGTTGGGTGGATACAATAAAGAAATTGACACACCATTGAAATTGAGGTGTAACCACACCATATGATCAATTATAGTGACACGGGTGAGGTTCTATAGAAGAAACATTCACTAAAATATATTTAAAATTATTAAATCTATAAAATAAATAAATAATTAAATGATGAGAGGTACATAATAGCTATAAGAGGACTAAAAAGAATTTAAAGGAATCAGGAGAGATGGGGGGTTAGAGATGGAAGTATAAGAGTCTTTTATGTACACACACATTGAAATATGGGATGAGCTTAGGTGGATATGAGAGTAATGGTGAAATGTTTTTATGTACCATCTATCGATATTCTGAGTTAGTTAGGAGCGAGAGAGGAGGCGTTTCTGGAGGAGTAGGTTAGTATAAGTGTAATTGGAGAGATCTAAGAGCGGTAAATTTATTTCTCTGGAGAAGAATATATTGGGATAGAGTAGAGCGAGTATTCATTTTCTAAAATACTTGTATGTGGATAAATGGTAAAGAGAAATCTTTATCTATTAAATTATTAGTAGTATATTAATTTGGGGCTGATTGGTTAAGAATTTGTTAACGGACGTTACTAGCTGATAGAGGAAATTAAAAAAGAGCGATATTAGAGGTAATATAAAAATTTGATGAATGTGGGAAAGAATCTAGTGAACTAACTGCAACAGTAATCTCACATCAAATACTAAGAGTAGATTGTTGATTCTTTGACATGTATAACAGAGTAAGCGACGTCTACAAGATCGGTAAACTCAGGATGGAATAGAACAAGAAATTGGGCGTACACATTGAGAGAATCTAGTCTTTATCGGACGAGGATGACTAGTTCTGTGGGTGACATGAGTTGGTATTGAGCTGAATATGAGATTAATCTAAGGCGACAGCTGGATTAATCTCTCCTGTATGTAATTGGTGTGAGATTTATGTCTCATTAAGATGTGGGGGAAAAGTTTTTTAATTGTGAGGAGAGAATAATTGGACATCAAAACTTAAATAAAAAATTTACTGAGAGTATTGTAGATGTTAATTCTCTAGTAAAAAAGGGAATTCTCTTGTTCTCAAGTCTTATAGTCGAGGAGGGAGTAGTGGCTAACATTTGGGATGGTATGTGTTTAATGGGAATTGAATTGGAAGTTTGGGTAATGAGTGTTGGATGATAGAAGTAGGAAGGGTTTTTTAGGTATGGTGGGATGTTTGGGTTATATATGTGGTTGTTTTTTTGAGTTGGGGAGTAGTGAGTTATGGTGTGTGTGGTGTGTGTATGTTTGTTTGGTAAGGGATTTGTGATTTAAGGGTTGTTTTATGAATTTTAATTATGTTAATTAAATGGTTTGGATGATGTTTAGTGTTTAAAATATTGTTTAAGAATATGTGTGTTGAAAACGATATCTGGGTTCATATAAGACAGGTGAAAGCAGGTGCTAATAAGTACTATGTAATAAAATACAAATTCAAAGTGTTTGGTCCCCAATATTCTTATGGGTCCAAAAATGTTAGTGTGGTTATACCCTTGCTTATTAAACTGATTGGGATATAAAATGGGATAACAATTTCCCATAAGGTACAAAGCCTTGATTTACTTGTATATCCAATTCCATAAGGTAGAAAGTTTTTTGATGAATTGGTTGTCTCGATTTTCTCTTAGTTGAGGTGTGTTGTATCTTGGTTTGAGAAGAGATGTATCTCTAGTGTAGGTGTTTTCGGTCTAGACTCAGTTTGTATACAGCCTATAACCGCGCTTTTAGGGATGGTTTTAAAGACGTTTCATTGACTCATCAATGCAATTATGTATTATTTCTTCTAGTAATAACATAATCCGATCTAAAGACATAGTGGAACAAAAACGTGTTCGTGTCCCCTTTTTTCGTCATAGTTCACTCACAGATCCAGGTAAGGTGGATCCGTGCACCTTTTTTTGGTGATCGTCCGCCCGTTTTTTTCAAGCGGACGATCCAACGAAACCCATGTTTTTTTAATTCCGCTTGAATGACGCTTATAATCCTAAATCGCTATCAAATCCTAGACCTATTTTGCAACTAGTTGACTTTTGATGTTTAACATATTACTCTTAGTGAATTAACACTTTTATCAAATTTATACAACTTTAACTGAGTTTCATTAAGTTAGGCTATTTTCGATTTAAGTTCCTCACATGACTTACATGCAATCTCAACTTCTTTGCTTCTCTCAAGTTTCTTAATTTTCTCGTTCAATTCTAAAATTTCTTTTTCTAAAAGATCTCTTTTAGTTTTTAAAAATTTTATTCTTGTTAAGATTTTTTAAGCTAATTTCACATATGCAATCGTATTCTATTATGCTACTATCCATTATCAAGAGAAGATGCACTCATCACTATAATAGAAGAGTTAAGAGTTACCCATTCGCGATTGAGCCATAGATCAAGTTTTTTCATCGTTAGTTTTGTCTTCGGCGTCATTTTTGCTATCACTCCAAGAACCTCCAATGAAGGCCTTTTGATCTTTGTTGCGAGATGGTTTTAGACAATCGCCAATGAGATGATTTGGATCACCGCATCTAAAACATTTCCGATCACTCTTTCCTTTCTTCTCATCTCTTTATCGGAATGACTTCTTTTCTTCTCTTGGTTTCCTAACAAATTTACCCTTTCTTCTAAAGAACTTTTTAAAGTTCCTTACGGCCATAGCATATTCTTCGTCATCACTTCTGAATGTCGAAGTTTCATCATCACTAGACTCTTACTTAGCTTTCAAGGCAATGGACTTAACTCTTTCCTTTTTGCCTCTATAAATTTCGGAATCTTTTTCCATGACTATTTCATGTACTTTTAGATTGCCGATAAGCTCGTCTAGAGCTAGTGATGACAAATCTTTCGATTCTTCAATCGCCATGACCTTTGCTCTCCATTTAGGATGTAGAGCCCTAAGAAACTTCCTAACATATTTCTTGCTAGAGAAACCTTCATCAAGAGCTTTAAGACTAGTAATAATAGTGTTAAATCTAGCAAAGCCTGTAACATCCGAGAATTTTTGAAATTTTGAATGACGATTTTTCTCTTTGACTTTTTGGGTCTGACTTGACTTTTTGACTTTTGGTCTTTTATTGTCTCGTAAAACAATTACTGCGGGACCGGTAAAATTTTCGGAACATATTTTAAATAATAAATCATATTTATTATTATATTTCTTAAGTGGAAGTTATTTTTAACTTATTTGGCTTAAAAACGAAAAAAGATATATATTAATTAATAGTTGACGTATAAAAAACGAACCACTAAATCATGTTTTCACAACTCGGACTCTAAAGCAATTTGATGTAAAACGATAGTTCGGACAACTTTTTAGTTTTACCCGAGACTTGAAAACAAGCTGAAGAGGGCTAAAACAGCCTCGCAAAGTTTTGAAAACTGCACACAACGAGTACCGACACACAAAAAAATAATTAAATTTTATTTTTAATTATCACTATTTATTTAATAAAAATATTTAATATTTTACTTATTTAAGCGTTGTTGATAACACGAATATCCGAGTTAAAATTTCTACTATTTTTAACCAAGTTCACTAAATAAATAACGAATATTTTATAAATGATATGAAAAATATTTATGAAATAATATCAAATAAACACTCATTTTTATCGGAAAAATGATTTGAAAAATAATGGCGCGAGTTTCGCGACTCGAATCATCCGTTAAGTTGTCCAAACGAGTCCCGAACCACTTTTAGCAAAACTATATAAAGAAAGTTACACAATAAACCCTCAACTATTAAACATATTACATTTAGTTTAAAAGTTTTATATTAATATAAAACTTATTTTCATTTTTCATTTCCATCTCCCAAGTATACACACACAATTATAACTCTCTCCCCCACCATAATTTCCGGCCACCGCCGGCCATCACTCGACCACCGCCGTCGGCCGCCGGAAACTTTTCCGGCCAACTCCAAAAACTCTCCTCATCACCGGATCTATTCGATCCCCACACCCACTCTCCTCCACGCGCCGTTTACCCCCTCTGGCTGCTACATTTGCTACCTCCACCTACCATTACAAGACCATCACCACCTTCACCCCCGCTGCCAATAACCATCACATCCTCATCACTCCTCCCATCCACTCACATCATCTCACCACGGCCGCACCACATCAGGTGCGATTGGCTGCGGTAGCAGCCAATGGGGTGTTCGTTTATATGGTTAACAACCACAAGGGTGTTTATCGGTGGTTAAGGAAACAGCACCGGGGGTGTTTGTTTTATTGGTTATAACAGATTAAGGGCGTTTGGATCTAGCTGTAAACAACCAACTATAGTGCGTTTGGTTGTTGATAAAACACACCAAATGGTGCGTTGGGTTTGCATAAACCACACAAGGACGCGATGGGCTGTAGTTATACCCAACAAGTGGGATGCATATATTTGGGATTATGAGAGTTAGGTTTATGTATATATTAACACCCCAAGTGCTTTGTTTTCTTGTCAAAACCACCAGAAGTGTTTGTTCGGGTGAAGAACAACATCATGTAGGGGTGTCTGTTTGTGCAGTTTATAGCCTTCAGGGGCGTTTGGTTTTGTTAAACAAGCACCAAGGGTGCGTTGGTTTTGCTAAGCACAAAAGGGTGCGTCTGGTTGTTCTCGGCCCAGCTAGGGTGCGGTGTCAAAGGGCGGTGTGTTAGTTTCACCGCATAGAGGATAGGATGGTTTTGGCAGAAAGCACCAAGGAGGGCATTGGGATTGTCAGAATGCAACAGGTGCGTTTCGGTTTTTCATGTCCGCACCAACTGGTACTTGGCTGCATTTGATACTGTGGACAGCAACCCCCAAAGGGGCGTTTGTTTGCTATGATTTAACAGCCGAAGGGGCTGTTTGGCTCATGGTAGCCGTAAGGGTGTGGTTGATTTTGGATTTAACACCCAAACGGGGGTGTTTGGGACAGCGGGCACATAAGGGTGCGTTTGGTTTTGGTATGACCAAGTAAGGTTGGGTTAATACAAATTGACTAATAAAAATATACCAAGATTTATAAGTTATAAACTGGATCAAATGGTGGTTTAAAAGGTTAAATAAATGTGTAAATTGTTAGTTCCATTATATATTTTTAAGATTGTTAATTTGTAATATTTCAATAACCGGATAAACAAACTGGAACTATACTTTTACAAATGGGATAACTATTTAGCAAACCGTCAAGGAAAAGATATACTAGATTATAAAATATTATTTTATGATTTTATAATTGTCAACTAGAAATTAACATCATAACTTTTGTAAAAGCTTTAAAAACATAGTGTACATGATTTGTAACTTTAAAACGTACGATTTCTTTTATGCTAAGAACTTTTTATTTATTTAAGTGGTGATTTTCTAAAACGTGTCGAATTATTTTGTTTAATCATATACTCACGTTTCTTAAACAATATTTGCAAAGTATTATATACTTCAACTTATTCATCTGATTGTTTGTCTTATTATATAATTCACCATATGAATTATATAATTACTTATTTTCATATGTAATAGAACGGAAATAACACAAACATCATTATGTGATTCACCATATGAATTATATATGCTTCTTGATTTATTTATTTAACCAACCACCAAACTATTGCAACTTTAAATCTCAATCTTTAATCAACGTGTCACGTGATATACTCACTCATCGGGAAACCCAAATACATCATCCTAGGCTAGTAGGATATAACCGTTAAGATAAGCTGCAACTTCTTGGTCGAGCCGTTTCAGTTTTCCGTTCTGTCTGGCGCTTAATATGCGCATTCCCGCCAATCGTTCTACAACATCGATGTGAGTTTATAGCCCCTCTTTCACTTGTTTTACAATTGCTTTACAAATCTCGGGGGAGAATACATGCTCAATACAACTTGTTTACATATTCGTTTGCAACATCTTTTACATACTTGATTTTGCAATTCATTACAAACACAATTACAGGGTTGATTACAAACTTGGTTTCATACTTTGTCACATTTCATTGCATACACGTTTACGAAACTGTTTACATACTCATTACAAATTCAATTACTTGATTTATATCACACTCTTTTCTACTTATGGATTTAAGTACTCAAAGCTATTTACGAATACAACAATTAATTTTTATTGGACACAAGTGTTTTCGGTTATCATCTCCCGTTTACGTGTTTGCCTAAGTAAACATCACCCACCATTGCCCAGTTAATCATAACTGTTAAATTCTTGACCGGAGGACCGTAGAGGAACGCGAGTGTAAAATAGATCTATTTGGGTGACATCCTTTGCGGGTGAGTAGCGCTCACTATTTTCGACTGTACTGAACAACGAATGCATACATGTCTGAACACTTTGATGGTATAACGGGATTGAAACATCTACACGGGCCTTTTATTGCAGTAAATTGCATACATATAGTCGAGCATCAGTTACATAAGCTTAGTGCAACAGTAGATAATTAATATGTGACTGTATTTTGTTATGGTAGACCCGATACATATTGGAAAATCAACGATCTCCCGGTCCATACTACTATATTAACATACTAAATTCTGAACACTTTCATTATATTGCGGTGAAGCAATAAACACTAAACTCTTTCGGTTCTACATTTACTCTTACATTTTTGGCGATTATTAAAAGGATTGAAATAATCATACATACTTTATAAATCTTTGGATCCAACAATAAATTCATACTTTACCCAAACTCTAATGAACTCACTCCAATTTTAAATGTTGACACTTTTAAGCGTGTATTCTCAAGGTGAAATTAGATGCTTGGCTTACTTATGTCAATGGATCTAATATGACAAGATTCATTGTATGGATTTCTACTACAAACAAATGATCAATCGCGTTGGATTATTTTCAAGCTTTCATTGTGATGCAATTAATGGGCCAAATGTATATATCAAATTCAAAGAAATCAACGAATTACTTTTCAAACGAACACATTTAAGGTCGTTCTCTTGTATCTTGTGCTAATGTATTATGAAGTACCGCCTCCCTGACGTAATTTCCGCTGCGACACATTTTTGGGGTTTACAATTTGTATCAGATGCCAAGTGTCAAAGAGAACTAGGTGCATATTTTACCCTAACTATAACCGTTTCACAAACATTGCATCACATCAAACAGATTCAAAGTGCATACACGTTTTACTCTTCTTATGTGCTTACATTATCGGCTACATTAAGTGCATATGTGACTACATATATGAAATATTAATATGCCTACAACTTTTGCGATATCACACGTTTATTATATAGAGAGATATTTTATATAATACAAAAAGCGTTTTCTCTAGACATTGTGAGTTGCCACAATGTCTAATTTATACTCAGACATTATGAGATTATACAAGGTCTTATCTTACTTCTAACATTATGAGTTGCACAATGTCTTATTTCGTTCTCAACATTGTGATTAAAACAAAGTCTCTAATGACATATTTTTTCCCTCATAGCGTTTATTACAATATCGTATTACGAAGACTGTTTATAATTTTTTTTGTTTACATGGAATTATGTATGAATCTAAGTATTACAAGTCTTGTATGGGCGGGACTTGTAATATAAGGATTGATATGATAATTGCTATGTAAACAAAACCCGTCACAGTTCTGTTTACATGGGATTATGTATAAATCTAAGTATTACAAGTCTTGTATGGGCGGGACTTGTAATAGGAGGATTTATATGATAATTGCTATGTTAACTCGTTCGTAAAGACTTTTACCTTAGTTACTCTAACCGAGTACTCGTTAACGATCTTGAAAAACTATGTGATTTCCTCGATTGTTTTACTCTCCGTCTCCGAAGACGAATTTTAAATACTCGTTCCCTACTCTTTAGAGCATCGGCATCGCTATGTCATTCACCACCTTGAAAACTTTGTGAGTACGCGTATTGCATCAGAAATTATTAAGTAGGATGATTTATAACATATTTATTTGAAAGGATTGGGACGCCTCTTCATTTAAATAAATAAGTTGTAAATCACCGAACCATAAGTTTATCATTTCTTACTTACATAAATTTGGACGCTTCTTTATGTAAATAAGAAATTATAAATGAGTGGGCTTAATGGTATCCGATATGACACGAGTATGAACCTGAAATCGATAATCATCAGAATCCGTTAAAAGGGTCTAGAGACACAATCGTGTCTTACTACTCAGCAAAATCTTAAGGCCTCACTTGGAGCTACCTTATCTCATTCTTAAGTTATTACTTTTGCCATTGCAAGTCCTTGCAAATGGGAATATTGTTTCTCGAAATGTCCTCGTTCTCGACATCCCATCATCATTTGTTATAGTATTGACGTTATGGTCGCTACTGTTGGGTCCTGGAGCGGTCCCGACTGATACAACTTTATCCAATAGGTAATACAACTCCCCTTAAACGAGATAAACACCTATCGACGAAACAGATAGTTGGACTATTTATTTCGGGCCACTAGTAGGAAGACTTAGGTCGCGATACATCCTGGAAATGCCTAGTAAGTTGGGTACTTGCATCTATAAGCCACGTTGATGTGAATCATCGAACATTACAGATAGTAGAAACGAGACTCCGTCCTCGGACATTTAGAAACTTATACAAACATACTCACGCGACTACACCTTCTTCTTTAGGTTTTCACTATAATGAGACTTTCCCTATAACACGTTGATGTAATATAGTTGACTTTTATGTGAAGTTGATTTACTGTTTGATTGGTTTTATGTTAGTGAATTGCATGTTTCACTTATTTTTTTTGGTAGATTGAGAAGTGTGGAAACACCGAATTTTGCTGAATAAAGTTATCAGCGTCTTGTTTAGAACGAGTTATTAAACCTTAAGTCTTTCCTTGGTCCCACAATCGGATAACACAAATTTAAATCTCGGGACACGAGATTTCTTTAAGGGGTAGGTACTGTAACATCCGAGAATTTTCAAATTTTTGAATGACTATGTTCAATCGTATGACTTTTAGTGTCTGGCTTGAATTATACGAACGATCACACTAAATCACGAGAGTTCACAACCGACTCTTAAAGCAATTTAATGTAAAACGACGTTCCTGACAACTTTTCAGTTCTGACCGAGACCTGGAAACAGTCAGTAGGTGACTGAAATAGCCTCGCAAAATTTTGAACGCAACTCGTACCGACCCAAAAATAATTAAATTTATATTTAATTATCATTTTTTATTAAATAAAAATATTTAATAAATTATTTAATTTTTATTCAAAAGCGGTTATTTTAAAACACGAATGTTCAAATTAAAGTTTTAAATTTTACGGACAAAGCTTGCCCGTGACGCTCAATGGCACCAAATAAATAAATAATCATAGTGATTTTAGTTATATTTTATAAAAAAAAAATTATAAAATATAATCAAGTAAATACTCGTTTTTATCAAAAAAATGATTTGGAAAACAATGGCGCAAGTTTCGTATTTTACTTCCTCCGTTAAGTACCTCAAACGAGTCCCGAATCAATAATTAACAAAAGTTACACGTTAGGTCCCTGTGAAATATTTACAAAGTTAACCCCCCATCTATTAACAACTATTCAAGAACTTTAACACTTTTATTATATATATACAATTTATATCTTTTTCTCATTTCTATAAAACTAAACACACACACAAACTAACCCTAACCCTAAAAATCCTCTCCCCTCCTCTCTAACTTTTTCGGCGCCTCCCCCAACTCCGGCGATATTTCCCGGCCACCACCTCCACCTCCATCTCACAGCCGCACCTTCACCACCCCACCACAGATCCGTTACCATCTTAGTCACCATCATCCGAACAACCATCTTCACCATACCATCGCCACGCACCACATCACTCCACCGTGACCCCTCACCGCAGCCTCCACTATCTTGTCACCCTCACCACCACTACCGAAACCACCATAGTCGCCACCGCCAAACCACCACCTCCGCACACCCTACCACAGACCACCATCATGGGTGCGTTTGGTTGTTATAAAAACCTTTAGGGTGCGTTTGGTTTGGGGTTAACAGCCCTAAAGGGTTGTTTGGTTCTGGGGTTAAGACAACAATAAGGGGCGTTTGGATCTACGTTTTTATAAGCAGTAAGGGGGTGTTTGGTTATGGTAACAGCCCCACGAGAGGGTGTTTGTTTATGTTGTTTATCCATAAAGGGTGCGTTTGATTGAATAGTTTCGGGGGTGTTGTTCGGTTTAAAACAGCCCAAACATGGGTGTTTGTTTTTAGGTTTAAAAACCAGTTAGTGTGCGTTTGGTTTTGAGTTTAGCAGCAGATTAGGAGTGTTTGGTTTGGCTGTTAACAGCAAAAGAGGTGTGTTTGGTTTGGTTAGTTTTATAGAAACGGGAGTGTTTGGCTGATAAAACAGCCATAGGGCGCGTTTGGTTTGCGGGGTAACACCCAAAAGGGGTGTTTGGTTGTGCAGTCAACAAAATAGGGTGTGTTTGGTATAGTGGCAGCAATAGGGCGCGTTTGGGTGAGCAGTTTCAATAAGGGTTCGTTTGGTTAATGAAATTAATTAAATAAAATTATTACAAGGTTTTAATAAATATTAAAAACCAGAAATATATAAATTTGGTGTTTATAATGGTTAAATAAATGTAAATTATATTATTTTGTTTAGGTTAGATAAAATAGCATAAATATATTATACCTGGAACACGCAGACATTGGAAATATTGGAAAGGAAATGATTGCAACATATATTGATTAAGAGAAAACGTTAAGTTTTGCGAAAATGGAAAACATTATACAACCGAAATTGTCATGACGAAATATATATATTTAGTAATGTTTTACTAAAACTTATATCATTTTAGAAACCGATAAAGAGACTAAAGTTATATTTTAAGATATATTAAAATATAACTATACAATAACCTGACAACGAACGAAAAAACCCTATATTTGTACATTGGACGAACTTTTTTGTCGACGCGACCCGTCGAAGCAAAAGAAATATATTTTATAAAATGTTTATTTATATATTTTATAATAATTATAACTGTTACAACATGGTTTGATAATTCATAACGTTAAGACATGCGTCCAACCTTTACACAAAGCCTTTTCAATAATTAAAATGGTTGTCAAACGAATTGGGTTTAATTAATTAATCCGACTTATTATATTATCTCCTGCCAAGGTATAATATACTTTGCATTAATCTTTTGATTGATTGTCTTTGTTATATAATTCACGGTAGGAATTATATAAGGGTTATTTTTCATAAGTAATATATAAAGAATATACGTTACACACTTTGCGTATATTTTCAATTTATTTATTTAACCAACCACCAAACTATTACAACTTAAACCCGGGTAATCATACTTATCCGGTTAAATATACGTACTATATATTATAATATATATATTTTTGAGAGTGAATTTTCCTTAGGGAATTTTCTTAATTGCTCTTTGAAGTATTATATTTTATATATATTTTAGGTATATAAAACTGCTATCATGCATATTAGATGCCTATCTGTCAATCGTTCTACAACATCAATGTGAGTTTATAGCCCATCTTTCACTTGTTTTACATTTACTTTACAAATCTCGAGGGAGAATACATGCTCAATACAACTTATTTACATGTTCGTTTACAATATCTTTTACATACTATTCTACACACTTGGTTTACATACTTGATTTTGCAATTCATTACAAACACAATTACATGGTTGATTACAAACTTGGTTTCATACTTTGTCACATACTCATTTTACATACTCATTACGAACTCAATTACTTGATTTATATCACACCATTTTCTACTTATAGGTTTAAGTACTCAAAGCTATTTACGAATACAATAGTTAATTTTTATTGGACACAAGTGTTTTCGGTTATCATCTCCTGTTTACGTGGTTTGCCTAATTAACATAACCAACATTGCCCATTATCAGACTGTTAAATTCTTACCGGAAGACCGGTTGAGAAGCGCGAGTGTATAACTAATCTCATTTGGATTGACATCCTTGTTCGGGTGAGTAGCCGCTCAATAGTTCGACTGTAACTGACACAACGAATGCATACATGTCGGAACAATTTGGATGTTTTTCGGTTTGAACAGTACTACACGGGCTTTATTATTCATTAAATATTGCATACATATTTGTCGAGCTTCAGTAGTGCATGAGCTTAGTGCAACAGTAATATTATTTATGGGGAACTGTATTTGTTTATAGTAAACCCCATACATTTTGGAAAGATCAACGATCTCACTGTCCATACTACTTATATGAACATTACTAAATTCTGACACTTTTCATTATATGAGGCGAAGCATAGAAAACAAAACTCTTCGTTCTGAACATTTACTCTTACATATTTCATTATTATTAGGATTTGAAATAATCAGACATACTTTAATAAATCTTTGGATCCAACAATTATATTCTACTTACAAAACTCTATGACTCCAACCAACTTAATGTTGACACATTAAAAGCATTTTTTCTCAGGTGAATTAGATGCATATGGCATACTTGGGAATGTGCAATGAGTCGAATATTGACATAATTTCATTTTATGATTTCGACTTACATACAAATGATTCAAATCTCGTTGATTATTTTCAGCTATTCATTGTGATGCAATATGGGACAAATGTTATATCACTTTCAAAGAATCAACTGAGATTACTTTTCCAAAAAACGACACATTTAGAGGTCGTTCTCTGTATCTGTGCTATATATTATGAAGTAACCCTCCCTGACGTTTTTCCCGTTGCGACACACAATGTTGGGTGTTACAAAGCACTATCAATAGATCTTTCTCCAAGTATAGTAAATTTCATATTATTGAAGTAAGAAGAACAATTTCTATCACTATACTTGCTATTACCGTGAAAGTGTGATTAACAACGATTGCCAATCTTCTTTAGCCTTTACACATAAAAATCCTTCGTATTCTTTTTAGTAAAGCAATTATAAAGAACCATTTTATCTTCTTATTTTTAGCAAGTATTTGTAAGATCATCATCTTTTTGTTCAAAAGAACCTTTCTAAAACTGGGTTTCTTTGTTTCTAGCAACCGTGGAAAATCACCATTTCAAGACAATATCCAAAGATCTAAATCTTTTGCTTTCACTAATGTTTTCATATCTTTTTTTCTAATTAAATAAAATGATCACTTCAAAAAGGTGGTCTTGCCATAGATTGCCCTTCTAATTATTTAGTCCGAATCCATTAGAAATCGATCAAGCTTTAATGTACAATATACGTTTAAAGATACTTGGTGACCTGGCCTCTTATACCATTTGTGGTAAACTAAAGAGAGGTTGAATTAGTTTTTACCGTTTAAAATAAAACTTAAGATTGTCACTATGTGAACTCAAGGGAGATATACACAAGTGTAAATATGATAGTGATAGCAATAAGTACATAAACAATCACGAAATATAAACAAGTAAGATAAAGATCAAACTGAGACACAATGATTTATATAGTGGTTCCTACGAATCCTCTTCGCCCACTCCACTCCCATACGCGGCGAAAGATTTTGAAGATTATCGTCACCATGTCACAAGCGTCCCTTTAGCAAGAAAACCGGACAACGTCGCGTTACACTTTATCTTAACTAAGCAAATTCCGAGTTCTAACTTCGAGATAGAACCAATCTAACACACACTATTATATATGCCTATATACTAACCTATCAACACATATGATAATCACAAACACACAACACAAGATATACAAGATAATGATTAGCACAAACTATGAACCACTAAACTATTACACTTTAAAGCTTAACGTCTTCTTGAGTTATCTCACTAAAGAGTGTGAATGTAGTATCACTTATAATTGGATTATGTAACAAGTATAAATGATCAAAATAATAGAAAAGATAAAATATTGTGATGAAAATATTGTCAAAGTTGTATAAAATGGAAAGCTTGTAGATATGGTATTTATAGGCAACCTTTTGAAATTCAAATCTGTCCCAAGGGGTGATTCGTGCGACCCACGGATCTCCCATACCATGGATCCGTCCAGTGTATTTGGTGGATCCGTGGGTGGAGCTGTGACAACATTTGTCTTTTGGTATTACCCTAAACTATTACAAAATATTGTTTTGTACTTATTAAAACTAGTTTAATAGATTCTTCTAGAAGAAAATATTTCTTATCACCAATAAGGAAAGATTACTAATTTGAAGATTTAAGAAAGATTTGAAAAGATGTTTTTCATTTATTGTTAATCTTATTTTTCTTACATGATTAATATAACTAACAGCTTATTAATAACAAGTTTAACAATTAAACATTTGATTAGAAAAGATTTATGTAAATGGTAATATTTTTATTTGATCATTAACTATGTTTAATAATGCCATATACATACCTTAAGTGATTTGTCGGCGTCAAGTAAACTTTCGACTAAATAACTTGTTTACGTAAACTTTAACTAATACATTATATTTGTTATTATCAAAACATGAAGATCATTAAAAATATAAATATCATTTTTGTGCGAATATTTGTATTAACATTCTTATTTGTTTATCAATCCAAGTAATACAAATTAGTCGGTTTTGGTTCGTTTGTTTCTACATGGTATCAAAAGCCATGAATCTTTATACTTGAGTTCACCTATTCATCACTCTTTGTGGAGTGTTTAGTTTGTTGTTAATATACTAGGACCGATCGTTTGTAACCGTCATCGTTTCGTCTTTGGGTTTGATGCACATCACGTGAGCATTGTATGATAAAGTAAGTATATTTTTGTATTTGGGCAATACTTTATATATAATTAGATAATTGACATATTTAGATGGACGGATTGAAATTAGATTAATTATATTAAATTAATTGATTTTGGGCCTAGTTCATCAAATTCTTCTTTTTGATTTGGATTCGTTTGGAAATGTTTGTTTTTATTAAAAGTTTCGTATCTGTTGTTTGTTCAATACCTGAATGGCAAGTTAGAATCGAGTTTGTCTTTGTAAATTGAATGAGACGACTTGTTTGATTCACTGGTTCAAATTTGCTTTGTTAGCCTGCTTATTAGTTTTGTGATTTTTAGCGACCTTTTAATTGTTTGCTTTTTATATCAGTAAGTTAAAATGGATACGTCATTATTTGAGAAGTTTCAAAAATTCTTAGTCATGTACGAGAAGTTTGAGATAATTTTAGACATGTTGGAGCAACTTCAAAAGTTTCTTGCCTTTAAGCCTCATGCTATGTCAACCTTGTCTAATAAAAGTTTCACATCATTCTCCAAATGGATATTAGATTCGGGTGCCACTCATCACATGTCTTATCTCTTGTCATAATTCATTTTGTTGAATCTTAATTCTTCAAAATCAATTGTGGCTGCTAATGGTAATTCTATGCTATTAGCAGGTATTGGTTCAGTTGACACACCTTCTGTTGCTTTATCTGATGTTTACTACATACTGAACCTTACTATGAACCTTGCTTCTGTATTAAAATGTTGTGATGCTTGATTGAGTGCCAACTTTCGTTTTTGATTGTTGTATATAGTGACTAAAATACACACGTTGTTTATGAAAGGTCATAGCAAGGGATCTTTATGTTTTGGATCATTTAAAGACATCATGATACGACCATGCGTTATCTAGTGTAGGATTATCTTCTTTTTTGTTGGAATCATTCGTCTTCAACATTTTATTTATGCCGCTCAGTCGTTGGGTCACTCTCGGCCTTGTCTTATGTTATTTTTTGCAACTACAGGAACGTTAGGAAACAAGACACACATGAAAGTAATCTGATAGTAGTGTCAAAAAAAAACTTGCAAATTCTCACACAACCTTTCATAATAGAATGTTCCTCTTCTACTGCTCCATTTTGATCTAGTGTATTCTAATGTTTGGGGACCTGCCCTATATCCACCAAAGGAAGGGTCCGAGATATTATTTTTCTTTTAAACGTTGACTTGCACTCGCTATACTGGGTTTTATCTGATGAAGCGTAGGTCTATTTTCATACAGTATTTAAAGAATTTAGACTATGTGAAAACTCAGCATTTTCGGTGTCATAAAAGATTTTTGCTGTGATTTAAAAGGTGAATATACTCTATTGATTTTTTGTTAATTTACTTAAATCAGTTGGGATATTTATCAGACCTCTTGTAGCGACACATCCTCAACAAATGGTATTCCCGAAAAGAAAGCATCGCCATCTCTGCTGAGACTAGCTAGATCATTCGTTGTTGTCTGCATGTTCTAATTAGTTTTGGGGAGAAGCAGTTCTTACAGCCACATATTGATTAATCGAATTCCAACGCAACTGTATCTCCTTTGAAAGTTAATGAACTTCGCCCTGATTATCTTATGTGCAAGTCTTCGGTTATTACATGTTTTAGTCCTCAAACTACATGTTGGCCGTCATAAAATTATTTGAATCCACTTATGGTGTTCTTGGTTATGGTTGAGTTAAAAGAGATATCGTAGTTATGAGCTGCTGTCAATAGTTGTATACATCTCGCGAGCTGACTTTTTAGACACATTCTTGTACTATTCCTGTCCCTACTGCAATGTCACATAAGATTGGACCATTATGAACTAAAAATTTGATCCCTTTAAGAACCAACACCTATTGTGTCAACCAAAACACCATAAACCAGCCCTTAGAAAACCACCACTACAACTGAAACACCAATCATCTTATTCTAGATACTTACAATACGTGTGTCAAACATTTGCAGGGAGGAACTGTGCAAACCTTATAGACATTGGTAACGTAGGAGGAGTTGAGTAACGGTGGTGTACCTCAGAAAATTATAACGGTGATTCAGTGGATGTCGAGAATTCCTTTTTGAATGGTGACCTGAATAAGAATTTTTATTGTCACACCCTGACAATTGGTGGAAACTCAAGAGTGTAACATAATGATCAATCTAAACCCAGATACAATATAGAAAAAATACAATCATAAACTTCAAGTGTACGAAACCATCACTGTTGAACAACCGTCGAGTGATGTACGCAAATCACAATCAAATCCGCAAACTCTTACAATATCCAATAGCCCACACAAGGGTCCAAATCCAAACTTAAACCAAAATCTTCTAAATACTAAAGCCAAATAAAATAAACAAGCAAGACTATCAATTAAAAAGCCACACGGGATAACTTCTAAGTCTGCTATCACATAACACCAACTATTCATCTTTCACTTCACCTAAAAATGATACTCGAAAATGTCAACAATAATGTTGGTGAGCTCGTAGGTTTGACCTTAAAACCAAAAGCGTCCAATAGTTCAAAACAGTGAAACAATAGTGACAATATCATGAATATATATGCAAACAATCAATACATAGCATCCCCGCTAATCATGTAACACAACCTAGCAATCCCGCTATCATCACCATATGTCCCTACTCGCTAGTCATGAAAACACAATATGTCACTTACGCACCTAAAGGGCCTACCAGCTGGAGCACTATATTAGGGCAGGACCACAAATAGACATGGCAAATCTTTGCCAATCACTCTTGCCATGCCAAACACAGTACACGCAGGTAAAATCACAACCCTTACATGCCAAACACAATACATGCAAGTAAAGTTATATCATATAAATTCAAATAGAAATCATAAGCACATAATTGTCCCAAAAACAAAACCACGTTTCACACATTTCAAATAAAAACCTGTTTAAAACATATTTGAGTATCATTTTCCCACAACAGAAAAATAGTAGAAAAAGGGGCTACGAGAACTCACCAGCAAGTCTTAAGCAACCAAATCTCAATCACACAAGCAAATGCAACGACGTCCGCACATGACCTAGTCCAGTTAATGTCCCATTTTAATCATTCATTTCTAAAACACTCTTCACGTTTGATGCATAGAGGCTAGATACATTGTACAATTACCCATAACAATTTAGTGGTGTGATGGTTGACGTCTCATCCCAAAATATCTTATCAATCCGATATCTCAATGATGCATACTTATACTATTTAAAAAAAAATAGATAAGTAATATAAGTAAATATTTATAATAAATAATTATAAATATATACCGATAAGTCCATTCGGTAACCTTAGTTACCGTAAATAATCACAATATGGTTGAAAATGAAACGTTTACTCATAAAAAGCATATTAAATAAGTTTTGAGAAAAATAATATTTTTTGTCTTTTAGTGAATTTATTAAAATAATAAAATAATATTTTATTATTTAAAAGTAAAAATCGTGTTCTTAATTAGAATTTTCTAAGTATAAACTTTTTACGAAATTAAGACATGACCCGTACGTTTATATAACGTTTTCCAACTTTTTTAACATTTATTTCAAACTTTCGACACCTTTCCGACAAAATTCCAAAACCTCAATCTTTAATGCTTACTAAAACATGTTTCCCAAAATAACGTTTAATATCACTTCGTAAATACATTTCACTTTCAAAAACTCATAAAATGACTAAATATGGATTATTGGGCTTTAAGGTCCAATAAGGGTCTATTAAGGTATTTATACGTCCAAAATACAATCCAATCCCAAAACCAAGGCCCATTCATATAAATACGCTCATACTAATAAGTAGAAAATAACCCGGACCACAATAAGTTAACAAATAAGCCACGGCTTATTTGTGCTTAATGGGCCGCGAGCCCAAAAGCTCCAAAAACTAGTCCATAAGCTTTAAAATTAGCTTAATAAGCTATGACACATATTCGGTTAACACCGTAAGCCACAAAAATAGTCCGCGAATATATGCAATATAAACCAAATAACAAAAAACACATCCCTTGTGTTTCCTAAATAAGCCGCGAGCATATAAGCTCAAAATAAGCCACAAAAAGCCCACTAAATAAGCTATACAAGCTACTATACAAAATAAGCTATCTAGCAATATATGTTTTTCAACCATCACGACCACAATATCAAAACTACAAAACCCTCTTTGTTTCTATTTTTATTTGATGCAACCAAACACCCCCTTTTATTCATTTCATTTTTAAAAATCGATTGTTACGACGATCAACTTGTACAACTAACATCTATGCATCAATATAAACTCAAAAGGACAAACAAAATTTAGATTTAGAAACTTACAAGAAAAGTCTTCAAAATATAGATTTTGACACGAATCAGACAACCCAAACATTGTTTAAATGAATACCCAAATACTCGTATCAACCCGGAATATCACGTTCTTGATCAAAGTTGGAAAATTTATGGTGGTTTGTGGTGGTTTTGGGTGGTGGACAAACACACACACATATATAAGTGTGTGTTTTTTTTGAAAATGAAAAGGATTATGAGAAATGGTGAATGTAAAGCATCTTATGTACAACCTTAGGACAAGGTTAGTTAAATCTTGCCTCCTTGTCCCATTAGGCTACACGATTAAGATAAGCCTCCTAGGAGGAGTTTCGGGTCTTTCTTTTCGTGTCGGGATCACATAAGACTCATAAAACTCGATCGTAAATTTATTTTCCAAAGTTAATTAGTATTTTCATTCACTTTAAAAATACTTTTCCAATAACCTAGAGTATTTACACGATATATTTACACTACATACTTCTCAAAATCTCTTTTGGACATTAACGGACGTGTCGGGACTCGTTTTTCGGCATTTCTCAAATCTCACGGGATAACCACCCGGAACTTAACTAACATAATAATAACCTCTAAAAATGACTATTATTCATAATAAACCATAAATTACCACAATTCACATAAAATCAGCATCGTCAACACGGTACAATATCTGAATAAACTAACAAACGTCAAATAGTTAAAGGACTAAAAATGAAATATTTAGAACACAAAAGGGGCAAAGGTTACATTTTACCCCCTTAAAACAATTTCGACCCCAAAATTCAACTACTAAAATCACTAAACAAATGCGGGTACTTAAGTTTCTTCTGATCTTCACGTTCCCATGTGAATTCAGGACTACGTTTCGAATTCTATCGAACCTTGACGATGGCAATCCTACTACGCTTCAGCTTCTTGAACTCTCTTTCTAAAATTTCTACAGGCTCTTCTACAAAATTTAACTTGGCATCAACTTAGATTTCATCCAAGGGCACTTGCAGTGTTGGATTAGCCAAACACTTCTTAAGGTTTGACACATGGAACGTGTCATGAACACCATCTAGTTCCTCAGGCAAATCTAACCTGTAGGCTATGGGGCCTACTTTTTCAATAATCTCAAAAGGTCTAACAAATCTAGGTGCTAGTTTCCCTTTCTTCCTAAAGCATACAACACCTTTCCAAGGCGACACTTTAAGCAAAATATAGTCACCTACACTAAACTCTAAAGGTTTCCTCCTCTTATCAGCATAACGTTTCTGACGATCACACGCAACCTTAAGTCTATCCTTAATATGTGAGATCTTCTCAGTAGTCTCTTGCACTAACTCATCTCCTATCAACTAACCTTCTCCAACCTCAGCCCACATAATTGGCGAATGACACTTTCTACCATACAATGCCTCTAATGGAGCACATCTCACACTAGAATGATAACTATTGTTATACGAAAACTCAACCAACAGAAGATGAACATCCTAACTTCCTCTAAAGTCTAGGACGCACGCTTTAAGCATGTCTTCTAATGTCTGAATAGTATGATCACTTTGACCATCGGTCTGAGGGTGGTAAGTCGTACACATGTCTAAACAGGTTCCTAATGCCTCTTGCATTGACTACCAAAACCTTGATGTGAAATGACTATCATGATCCGATATGATCGAGATCGGCATACCATGTCTAGCAACTATCTCATTCAATTACAATCTAGCCAAGCTATCCATCTTATAATCCTCACACATAGGTAGAAAATGAGCAGACTTAGTCAATCGGTCCACAATGACCCAGATTATGTCATGCCCACTACTAGTCCTAGGCAACTTAATCATAAAATCCATAGCTATTCCTTCCCATTTCCATTCAGGAATCTCAAGTTGCTAAAGCAAGCTGGATGGCCTTTGTTGCTCAGCCTTAACCTTCAAACAAGTCAAACACTTACTAACATACATAGCTATGTCCTTCTTCATACCCGGCCACCAATACCTATCTCTAAGGTCATAATACATCTTATCAGCTCCTGTGTGTACAGAGTACTTTGACTTATAGGCTTCATCCAATATGAGGGTCCTCACATCACCTTTTAAAGGCACCCATATTTGATCCAGGTAGTACAAAGTCCTATCACTTCTCTATTTTATCATCTCATCTAACCCTTTCTGCAATCCTGTGCACTCATCCACAACCTCCTTCTGAGTCGCCAGTATCCTATCCTTGATACTTGACTGAAGGGTCATATTCATAGCTCTAACTATCTTAGGCTTTACTCTTTCCTTCCTACTTAGGGCATCAGCCACCACATTCGCCTTACCAGGATGGTAACGAATCTCAAAGTCATAATCACTAAACAACTCTATCTAGCGACGCTGTCGCATATTCAACTATTTCTCACTAAAGATATGCTGAAGACTCTTATGATCTGTATAGATGACACTCTTTGTCCCATATAGATAATGTCTCCAAATCTTAAGGGCAAACACGACTGCTCCTAGTTCTAAGTCATGGGTCGTATAATTCTTTTCATGAATTTTCAACTGCCTAGATGCATATGTTATCACTTTACCTCTATGCATCAACACGCGGCCTAGTCCTAACTTAGATGCATCACAATATACCACAATGTCTTCTAGTCCATCAGGGAGAGCTAGAACAGGCGCATTACATAACTTATCCTTTAAAGTTTGAAATGCCAATTCTTGTTCCTCACCCAAATCAAAAGTCTTACTCTTCTGAGTCAGAATTCACACTTAGAAATCTTAGCATACAGTTAGAAATCTTAGCATACAGTTTCTCCTTCCTGAGCAGTTCCAAGACTAACCTTAAGTGGTCTACATGCTCCTCCCGAGTCTTAGAGTAGATTAAGATATCGTCTATAAACACTATAACAAAGTTATCAAGATAAGGCCTACAAACTCTGTTCATCAAATCCATTAATACCGCTGGTGCATTAGTCAGACCAAAGGGCATTACTGTGAACTCAAAATGTCCATAACGAGTTCTAAACGCAGTCTTTGGAATCTCATCCTCGTGCACTCTCATTTGATGGTATCCAGACCTAAGATCTATCTTTGAGAAAAATTACGACCCTTGCAGTTATTCAAATAGATCATCATTCCTAGGAAGCAGATAACGATTCTTAACAGTCAACTTGTTCAATTCTCTATAGTCAATACATATCCTAAAAGAACCATCTTTCTTTTTCATAAAAAAAACCGGTGCTCCCCAAGGCAATGAGCTTGGTCAAATGAAACCTTTATCCTGGAGTTCCTTGAGTTAACATGACAACTCCTCCAATTGAGAAGGTGCCAAACGATAGGGAAACTTTGCAATCGGTACAGCTCTAGGGATTAAATCAATCCGGAACTCAATTTCTCGAAGAGGTGGCAATCCTAATAAATCATCCGGAAATACCTTGGGAAAATCTCTAACCACAACAATCTCTTCTTGTTTCTTATCTCTAGTCTTAGCACTCACCAAAAGTCTCGCTTTTTCTTCCGGTCTTTCTCCTAATACTCTAAGCACCTTGCCATCTAATAGTGGTATCCTCACTACTTTCTCATGACAAATTATTTCAGCCTTATGATTAGACAACTAATCCATACCTATAATCACATCAAAACTCCCATGCCCGAATGGTATCAAATCGATGTCAAAGACATGACACTTGATTTCTAATTTTCAACCCTTAATAACCTTATCAATCTCTACTAGCTACCTGCTAGCTATCTCAATCTTATATTTGAAACCTAATTCACTGGGCTCTTTTCCTAACAGAGGTATAAAAGTAGTGGAAACAAAGTTATAGTCAGCACCAGAGTCAAATAAGGTAGTGGCAAAATGATTGTTTAAAGTAAATGTACCTGTCACAATGTTCGGATCCTAGCGAGCTTCCTCTGCTCCCAACATGAATGCCCTACCCCTAGCTTGGTTCCCTTGGTTTCTATAACCCTAACCCCCTTTATTAGCAACAACTTAGTTTGGACAGTTTCCTCCCGGTCCTTGTGCTCTATTCAATCTCGAACATGCTGGCTTGAGATGGTCGATACTCCCACATTCATAGCATGATCCATGAGCAGGTGCTAGGTTCTTTATATTTACTGGGTTCACATTCCTAGGCATAACTTTATAATCCCTTGCAAAATGACCTGGGCGGTTACAGTTGAAGCATGTGCGACAAGGCCCTCCGGGTGCATGGTTGGAGTTGCAGGTGGCACACTTGGGCCAAGCACCTGCATTCTCTTTTCCTATAAGGTTTGCGGTTGCTGCAAAAGCATTTCTAGTCCTAGTCCTTTTATTATCATCCTTACCATTCTTATCCTTGCTAGGTTCCCCCACATTTCCTCTTTTCTCAACCTTCTTAATTAATCCATTCCTAACAGCCTCATCGGTCAGTGCACCAGAAATCTGCACAGCCTTCTCATTGTCTTTGGCTCCGTTGCTGCCACCATCCCACAGATCTGTGGAGCAAGGCCATACAAGTATCTCTCAATCTTCCTACTTTTTGGGGTCACTAAATAGGGAACTAATCTAGCCAACTCATGAAACCTATCATTATAAGCCGCATGGCCAGCCCCGACCATAACATGATTCCACAGCTCAGTTTCCAACTTTTGCAACTCATGACTAGGACAAAACTCTTCTATCATCACGAACTTAAAGTCATTCCATGACATACTAACAGTAACTTCCCGGCTTAGCGTGCAGATCTAAGAGTTCCACCATGTTAAAGCCTTACCCACAAATGAACCAGCAGTGTATTTCACTTTTTGGTCAATACTACAACCACTCATTTCTTGCACAGACTCCATTTTCTCAATCCATTATGTAAGAACTACAACACCTCCCTTACCATCATATTCCTTAGGGTTACAAGCTAAGAACTCCTTATATGAACAACCTACCTGGTTGTCATTCACTAACACACTCCTAACATTCTCATTAACCACATTACCATTTTGATTTATAACATTTCCTTGGTTACCAACCTGAGCTAAAATGGTGGATAAGAGGTTCTGCAATTATTGGGTAATGATTGTCGAGAAGTCAGGTGCTCCTCCTACACCCCTATTGACTCCTTTTACATTCCCATTGACTCCCTAAACATTCCCATTAGCTCTCGCCCCCTGGTCATTCCCTTGACCATTCAATTCGTCAACACGCTCATCATTACATCCCCTAGATCCTTTAGCCCTCCCACCTCTACCAACCCATTCACCTATTCCCCCTCCTCGTAATTCGGCAATAAGCCGACCAGCACTTTGGGCCCTCATCCTTGGCAACATTATCCACATGAGGGAGAACATGGGCAATGTTAGGTAGGTAGGAAGACTAACATATATATAGAATATCTTACTATATATATAAATATACACATAATACCACCTTATGATGTCAACATCAATTTGTGTGAACGGCTTTACCAAGTACGAGTAAGTTGTTATAGTTTTATAACTACGTTGGCCACCTTATTTATATCCGCATCCTTTCCTAGTAGTACTCAGTATTGAGCTCATACATCTTAATGATTGACATAACTAAAGCACCAAATCAAGAACACGCGAAAGTAAGCAAAAGCAGAACACCGCGTACATAGATCTTATATGTAACTAAATGATGGATCTTAGGTTATAGTCTAGGCCAACCCACCTAGTTCTCTATAACCTTGGATCGGATTACCAATCTGTCACACCTCGACAATGGCAGAAACTCGGGAATGCAACATAATGATCAATCATAACACAAGATACAATATAGAGAAAACTTCAAGTGTTACGAAGACCATCAACCTCGAACAAACCTCGAGTGATGTCCCAAATCATAATCAAATCCATAATCTCTTACAACTCCAAATGCCCACACAGGGGTCCAAATCTAAACTTAAACCAAAACTTCTAATTACTAAGAACCAAACAAATAAACAAGCAAGACTTCACATGAAAAATCTACACGGGATACTCCTAAGCCTGCTATCACATATCACCAACCTATTCATCTTTCACTTTAACTGAAAATGATACTCAAAAAAATCAACAATAAAGTTGGTGAGCTTATAGGTTTGACCTTAAACCCAAAAGTTGTGCCAATATCTCAAAACAGTGGACAATAGTGCAATATGATAGTGAATATATAAGAATCACCCATGACTTAGCATCCTTGCTAATCATGTAAACACGACCTAGCATACCCGTTAGTCGATCACCATGCCCTAGCATACCCGCTAGTCGATCACCATGCCCTAGCATCCCTGCTAGTCATGAAAACACAATATGTCACTTACGCACCTAAAGGGCCTACCAGCTAGAGCACTATATTAGGGCAGGACCATAAATAGACATGGCAAATCTTTGCCAATCACCCTTGTCGTGCCAAACACAGTACATGTTAGTAAAATCACAACCCTTGCATGCCAAACATAGTACATGCAAGTAAAGTTATATCACATATATTTAGATAGTAATCATAAGCACATAATTGTCCCAAAAACAAAACCACGTTTCGCATAGTTCAAATAAAAACCAGTTCAAAACACATTTGAGTATCATTTTCCCCCAACGAAAAAACAGTAGAAAAAGGGGCTACGAGAACTCACCTCAAGCAAGTCTTAAGCAACCAAATCTCAATCACACAAGCAAATGCAACGACGTCCGTACATGACCTAGTCCAGTTAATGTCCTATTTTAATCTTCATTTCCAAAACAATCTTCACGTTTGATGCATAGAGGCTAGATGCATTGTACAATTACCCATAACAATTTAGTTGTATGATGGTTGACGTCTCATCCTAAAATATCTTATCAATCCGATACTTGAATGATATATACTTATACTATTTAAAGACAATAGATAAGTAATATAAGTAAATATTTATAATAAATAATTATAAGTATATACCGATAAGTCCATTCGGTAACCTTAGTTATTATAAAAATAATCATAATATGGTTGAAAATGAAACGTTTACTCATAAAAAGCATATTAAAGAAGTTTCAAGAAAAAATATATTTTTCGTCTTTTAGTGAATTTATTAAAATAATAAAATAATATTTTATTATTTAAAACCAAAAATCATGTTCTTAAGTAAAATTTTCTAAGTATAAACTTTTTACGAAATTTCGACATGACCCGTACGTTTATATAACGTTTTCCAAGGTTTTTAATCTTTATTTCAATTATTTTTTAAACTTTCGACACCTTTCCGATAAAATTCCAAAACCTCAATCTTTAACGCTTACTAAAACGTTTTTCCTAAAATAAAGTTTAATATCACTTCGTAAATACATTTCACTTTCAAAAGTTCATCAAAAACTCGTAAAACGACTAAATATCGCTTATTTATATACATACGCTCATACTAAGAAGTAGAAAATAACCCGGACCACAATAAGTCAACAAATAAGCCACGACTTATTTGTGCTTAATGGGTCGCGAGCCCAAAAGCTCCAAAAACTAGTCCATAAGCTTTAAAATAAGCTTAATTAGCTACGATACATATTCGGTTAACACTTTAAGCCACAAAAATAGTCCGCGAATATACGCAATATAAAGCAAATAACCAAAAACACATCCCTTGTGTTTCCTAAATAAGCCGCAAGCATATAAGCTCAAAATAAGCCACGAAAAGCCCACTAAATAAGCTATACAAGCTACTATACAAAATAAGCTATCTAGCAGTATATGTTTTTCAACCATCATGACCACAATATCAAAACTACAAAACCCTCTTTGTTTCTTTTTTTATTCGACGCAACCAAACACCCCCTTTTATTCGTTTCGTTTTCAAAAATCGATTTCTACGACGATAAACTTGTACAACTAACATCTATGCATCAATATAAACTCAAAAGGACAAATGAAATTTAGATTTTGAAACTTACAAGAAGAGTCTTCAAAATATAGATTTCGACACGAACCGGACAACCCAAACGTTGTTGAAATGAATACCCAAATACTCGTATCAACCCAGAATATCACGTTCTTGATCAAAGTTGGAAAATTTATGGTGGTTTGTGGTGGTTTTGGGTGGCGGACGAACACACACACACACACATAAGTGTGTGTTTTGTATTTTTTGAAAATTCAAAGGATTATGAGAAATGGTGAATCGAAAGCATCTTATGTACAACCTTTGGACAAGGTTAGCTAAAATCTTGCTTCCTTGTCCCCTTAGGCTACACGATTAAGATAAGCATCCTAAGAGGGGTTTCAGGTCTTTCTTTTCGTGTCAGGATCACTTAAGGCTCATAAAACTCGATCGTAAAATTATTTTCCAAAGTTAATTAGTATTTTTATTCACTTTAAAAATACTTTTCTAATAACCTAGAGTATTTACGCGATATATTTACACTACATACTTCCCGAAATCTCTTCTGGACATTAACGGACGTGTCGGGACTCGTTTTTCGGCATTTCTCAAATCTCACGGGTCAACCACCCAGAACTTAACTAACATAATAATAACCTCTAAAAAGGACTATTATTCACAATAAACCATAAATTACCACAATTCTCATAAAATCACCACTGTCAACACGGTATAATATCTGAATAAACTGATAAATGTCAAATAGTCAAAGGACTAAAAGTGAAATATTCAGAACACAAAAGGGGAAAAGGTTACAATAGGCCTTGTTTACTTTCAAAGTCTTGACTAGATGATGATTCTCCAAATATAAAGGTTTTATGTTCAGATGTCTTCTGCCTTTTTGAACTATTCTCCCCCTCAGGATGAGTATCATCCTGATCTCTTGGGCGAATGGTAGAAGGTCTACAAGGAGTAGTAGCCACATGAAGTCTTTCAAACCTATATTTGAGAGAGCCAAATTGGTAAGTCATCCTGTTGAAGCTGAGGATTGTCTCTCATGGTCAGATAGAGTTGTTGTTGCTGTTCTAGTACAAAGGGTGGTGTGGCTTGAGTCGGGTGCACATGCAAAATATGACTTGACATATAATTCCTAACCGATAAATTAACATGTGAGGGACTGTGGTTAGTGATAACATCATTAATCTGTTAAGAAATCTCTGCCCGAAGAGTCTAGCGTTCTTGTTGTATTGCATCTTTAATCATCTTTGCCACATCCGCTTAATTCTGTTTTCTTTCCATTATGAGCCCTTGTGCAACATATACTGGAACTTGTATCTTTGTAATCTCCTTGACTCGATTATCTACCATTGTGGGCAACGACTCTTCAAAGATTTCTTGTAGATGTTGAGAAAGCACATTAAACTTCTTTCTTGACATGAACCTTATCTTTAGATGTTCAAACAAATAACCATAGCATCCTTGCAATTCATCAAAGAAACTCTTGTAGCATTTGAAGCATCCAGGATTGGGTTTAAACAAGGATAAGATTCGATTTGTAGTAGATAGTTTAAGTTTTAGTGAAGATGATGATGGTGTTGAAGATGAAGGTGGTGGATCAGTTACCGTTAATTCATTGAGTTTCTTGGTATCCAAAGATATGAGAGTAGAATGAGTCTTAGGGGATCTAATTGTTATGAGGGATGGTTTACTCCTAGACTCCTCTACATGCTTCCCTTTTTACCTTCTTTTCAACTCATAATCATCCTCTGCTGACTCTTCCTCCTCTTCATTAATATTGACTGGTTGTAATTCAGCAGTTATCTCCACCTCTGAACTTTCTTTATTACTCCTGGGCTCTAACCTAGTGCCGGGAATATTTTTAGTATCATCTTGCCTATGGGTAGAACTATCATCCTCAACATTTTCAATATTCTCTGCTCTATCTACCAATTTCTCAATCTCCTCAGCAATCAAGTGCTCCTTAACTTTTTATACATTTTGCTTTGCTTTAAGCTCATCATGGCTTTTCTATTCAGCAAGGCTTAGTTGAATTGTATCTTGTAAGATTATGTCATCAGCCTCAGTAGTATTTGCGATTGGTGTTGGTGGAGTAAGTCGAGTTGATCGTCTTTGAGGAATACGAAGTTTGATAATGGTAGAATTTCATGGAGCACTTGATTCTCATTCATCCATCTCAGGGTTAGGTGACCTAGGGGCGCTAATTGTCCTATGCGTTCTATAGGTAGACTCAATCGGTTATGACTGAGTCGTAGGAACATCTACCTCAAACACCTCAGCATACACCCGATAATGATCCGTGAGCTTCATCTCATTCGTGATCATCCAACTTGGAATCTGCATTCCAACACCATCCTTATGTTTCCCTAAATTTAATATGTTCTTAACCATCGCATTGTCTTCCAAATTGTGGTGCTTATCGCGAGCTCTGCAAAAATCTCAAGGAATACAGTCATGTAGTGTCCTACAATGAGTTTTGTGAATCTTGGATAAGGAATTTGTATTGATGGATGTTTGAGTGCATAATACAATCCTTCCTAAAGTAGCTCAGCATAATCAACATGTATATTGTTGACAAAATAATTAAAATCTGCATAATCTGCAAAGGCGGTTGATATTGACCAGTAACTCGCATAGTAAGACATCGAGCAAATATCTTGCCAAGTGTCTGTTATGGTTGTACAAGTCTTGTCGTCTTAAAGTTGGATGGTGATTGTAACTCCAGAGTAAAACCAAGAGTATTCAGAAAGAATGGAACTATTTTTGAAAACTTTAGAGCAACAATAAATTGTTCATGATTGTTATCGGTAGCTTGAGGCAGATGAAAGATTCTTCAAAAATCATTAAGAGTCATTGTGATCTCTTTTCAATCAAGCATAAACTTAAGCCTATACTTTGATCCATCTTCTTACAAAGTATGTCAGAATTGCCCTAAGTAGATCCATGACACAGATGAAGAAGCAGCAATGCTGAATCTAAGTGGATGGTTCTGAATGATGTTTGCCATGATTTTGCTTTCATTTGGATACAATGGATTATCAATATCGATCTTCTTGTTAGCATCCATGAGTGCATAGCGTTTGTTGGGTGGATACAATTCGTCTTGATGAACATCATCTAGTCTTTGTGGTTGTGCCATGATGAATTCTGAATGATTGATGACAAGTTGTTAGATAATAAACAATTATATATGACATTTTTGTCTCTATCCGCTCTGTCTATTTTATATGTTCAAGCAATTCTTTTTGAACAAATTTTTGATTAGTTTCTCTCTCATGTGCATATTATTGCTTTTTAGAGCACATGCCATACGCTTTATTCACATTTTTCTTTTGATTTCTCTTTTTGTGTGTTCTGGCATTTCTTTTTCGAACACACTTTAGATTTTCTTTTTCACGTATGGTTTTTGTTTCTCTTTCTGTTTGGAATATCCTCTCCAGCAATTCTTTGTGAAATGATACTCTTTTAAGAATGATGAAGATACTCTCTGATTTTGAATAAGACTCATATTTGAGAAATGGAAGAGAAATCATTCATATTCTTAAAACTTTTTGTGAAAGAGTACCATTTTTGACACAATACAGAAATTTGAGAACGTTTTTCAAAAATCATTTGTGCAAAAGCATGTTTTTGATAACATAGAATCAGTCAAACCCAATTCATCAACTGAATGGTCACTAAGTCACTTATTTCTCATTCTGTTCATTGCAGAAAACGGTAAAACCGGACATGACTTGGACCACTTAAACAATTAAGAATTGAATTATCAGTCTCTAGTTATTTTAAAATTCTTTATTTTTGCTTCTTGTAATAAATCTTATACTATGTAGACAAACACATCTAATTCAACAACTGAATGGTCACTAAGTCACTCACTTCTCATTCTGTTCAATGCAGGAAACGGTCGTAACCGGACATGACTTAGACCACTTAAACAATTGTGAATAGTAGAGATGGGATCGAAAACCGAACATGTCAAACCCGGTTTTGACCAGAACCAGTCTGGTTCTTGGCCAAACCAGTGGTTTGGGACATGTTTAGGGTTTCTGAGTTTTGACCGGTTCATGGACCGGTTTATTAAACCGGTTTCTCGAACCGGTTTTGGTTAACCGGTTCCAAACCGAATCGGTCCGGGAGCCTATTTTTCAAATTTCGAATATTTTGCTTTTAGAACGTGGAGGGACCCATGAAGGAGCATTTTTCTAACTTTTTAGGTGTAGTGTTTGTTATTTTTCCCTTTTAATTGACTATAAATTGAGGGGTTGTGTTAGGGATTCAACCACAACTTACAACTTACAATCCTAAGCAAAAAACTCTCCAAAGCAAAACCGAATTTCTTTCAATAAGTAATGGCAACTTAATCCAGTTCAACTACGACCGCTGTTGGTTTTTCAAGTGCACCAACAATTGTTAAAATCATACCAACTAGCCGAAACCCCCAGATTTGGAAAGACTACAACCTTTGCCAAATGTCAGACAACACGACTAGAGCTCAATATATTCATTGCTTTCATTTCTTTTCGCAAAATTCCAACTCGACGTTGAAGAATCATATCTCAAATCCGCATTGTGAGGCATTAAAGAAGGTTCCGGAAGTGGGGAAATTGTCTATGTCTCGAGATGAGAGTGTTTTTTTGTTCAATCCAGATGTTCTTCAATGAACAATTCTTTTTTTTTTTTTTATTTTTTTTTTTTTTTTTTTTTTTATTTTTTTTTACTTTTTTTTATTTTTTTTTTTCTTTTTATTTATTTTTTTTTTTCTTTCTATTTCTATTATTTTGTATTTTTTTTAATAATTTTATATTATGTTTTTATATTTTTTTTTTTTTTTTTTTTTTTTTTTTTTTTTTTTTTTTTTTTTTGGGGGTTGGTGATTCAACGAGGGTTATCGTTCAACCACTTTGACGACGAGCAAACAACAAGGGTGTTTCAGAACACTATGCAACCAAGATACAATCATGTAAGTCGCACTACTCTTAAACGTAATGCAATGAAATTATGGGTAGCAGCTAAACAAGCAATAATTGATGGTTTTCTTAACTTAAATACTAATGTCAACCTAACAACGGATGTTTGGTCCGCTCCTCATGGGCTGCCCGGATTCTATTCTAGTGTTAACGCACATTTTAGATTTGATACCCGGTACTTGGCAAATGTGAAGAGGGTCATTGCATCGAAGTCTTTCTATTCCTACACGGGTAGTGCTTTAGATAGAGTGTTGATAAAAACATTGTCAATTCTAATTTGGAAGATTAAATTGTGTCAATTTTCGTTGGATAATGCTAGAACTACAATCGGCAATTGGTAAACTAAATTAAAATCGAACCACAGTGGATGGTAGGTTTTTATATTTAGTCTATGTGATGCACCATCATTAATTGGTTGGCAGATGGTTTATGCCGGTGACGTATTATGCAATCACAAGATTTCTTTAAAAACATTGTTAAAAGAGTACTTTAAAAATAAATTTTTATTTTTTCTTTTTTTTTTTTTTATTTCATTTTTATGGGTGGTAGAAACATCAAGCTATATTTAAATTAGAAGCGGGGAAACCTTGTTTATCACCTAATTGGGATGTTCCGACAAGATGGAACTCCACTTATCATTGTTCTATGTGGTTAAATCAAGATCTACTTTGATGTATTTTCATGACCTATTGGCTAGTAAGGGTAGGTGTGATCATTTTCCAGCTGAGAATTGGGTTACTATTGAAAGTTTAATCCAATTACTTAAAGTTTTTTACAATGGCACAAAGATTTTATCAGGGGTTTACTACCCAACATCTCCATTGGTACTTCAATAGATTTTCTTCATGAGTAACAAATAATAAGAATTTGAACTTAATGGCGGGTATATTTCCAATATGGTTAAAACCAATGAAGGAAAAACTAATGGAAGTTTTTTCAAAAAAGTGCTACAATAATTGTTGTGCTGCGCTTTAAACCCATTTTTTGATTGTACACGTGGTAGAGTTACTCATCTAGTCGGATAAGTACGGATTTGAGTTTTTGAGTGTCATGCAAGTATGAAAAAATGGTTTCACCGATCTTTGGAAGGGTTTGTTATATTTATTATGCAAAATCTTGGTAACCAAAAAAAAACTGAATCAAGTTGTGGGGTTCTTCATGATGGGCGAGTGGCGGGAATTCAAAATGACCGTTGGCTATACGATTGAGAGAAAATCATAACAAAAGGTACAGGTGTGATCCTTCAATTGTCCTCCGAATATGAGCGCTATGTCTATTCGGATTTGTTACACAGTTGAAACAATGAGTTTGCAACTTTTAATTTCTTGGTTTTTGGAAAGCAAAGGAATCAGTATTTCCCGTTATATCCAAGCATGGCACCCATGGATACGCTTCTCATAGTTAGTATTCATAGTTTCAAGGTTATTCTGTAACTTTTATTGAGTTCAGTATATTGAAAGTTTAGCAAGATCTTATTTTACTGTTTTTATTGTTCTTCTTAGTATTGCAAACTAGGTTCTGCATAGTTTGTGATATTCACAATCTTAGTTTCTACTATAGTTGTTTTGGATCTATCCAACACAACTAAGCTTTAACAAGCTAAGTAAGATTTGTTCAAAAGGGATTAACATATTTTGGTTAACTAAATTAAGTCAATTTAAACTATGTTAATTGATCGTTGTCAATAGTATATATATATAATATAGGTAAATCAAAAAATCACTTTTAATAAGAGCAATAAACCAATTCACAAATAAAATATAATTCTGGAAGTATCGATTTCGAAAGTGACCCCTTCTAGTCGTTTCTCAGGTCGTTAATGTTCTAACGAGGCGTGAATTGAACTTCGTGTTGAAATTTGTGATCGGGATTTTGAATAGATTAGGATTTTGATTTTGGTTTCTAATTTCTACACTGATAATGCAAAAACAACGCAAAGGACAGCAACAATTTAAGCAATTACGAAATAAGCACGAAAAAACATTAACGAGATTCTAAAACGCAACTAAAAACCTAAAACATCAAATTTTAATCTTAGAATGCAAATTCAATTTAAAAAAACCTAAATGATTAATAAAAAAATTTAAAAAAGAATTATATTTTTTTGACTTTTATTTAATTTATTATGAATTAAAAACACTTTTAATCTAAGAATATTATTAAAAATACTAAACTAATGTAGAAAAATCTAAAAAATTTAGGAAAAGTACTTTGAACTATGAGGAATCTAAGAAAAATACTAACTGGAAAAATGGCTGAACGAATAAGCTATAAATAAGCAAATATAAACTGAATAAGCAAAACACTAAACAACCCTTATATAATAAATGTTGCAAATATAAATCGAAAAAGTCCCAAGGGCAGATGGTTGTGGAGAGTGGTGTTAAGGCATGTGTGTGCTGAGGGTCAGGTCGCAGGTTCGAGTCCTGGACCTTACCTTTTTGAAAGAAAAATATTTTATATTTTTTTAAAAACAACTAACCATTAAGCTAAAATTAGCACTTTTAATAAAACAACTTATTACTAAAAACCACAAATAAGCACAGAAATTAGCTAAAAGAGGTGACATATTACCCTTTTTATACTTTTAGCTTTTTGAAGTAATAGGCTAAACCTGTTGAGCTTTTTTTTAAAACTCAAAAAGCCTATTTTAAACAAATAAGCTGAAAAACAATAGCTACCTAGACCTAATAAGCAACTATGACAAGGGAATAGCAAAATCAAATAAGCAAAAAGAACAAAAAGCAAATAAGCAGTCCAATGATTTTGGTTTTGACAGTTTTATGAAAGGACTAAGTGGCTACTTGCTGGCTTATAAATAAGCTAGTAAATGATATTTGACTACTCAAAAAGCTAAAACAGATTAAATATGGGGCCTAAAGAACTTATAAAAACAATTTTTCAAAACTAAAACAAATTATAGTAACTTGAATTTTGAAGATTAAAAGTGACTTCTGAACTTAATCAACTTGCATACCAAAGCTGAATTGACCCAAATCTTTTAAAAAAGGTATTCTAAGATCTTATGACTCAAAACAGATGCTCTATGATGCATATGAAACCGATTTTGGTCACTTAGAAACAACACATCAAATTGGTCTTTAAAAATTCCATCAGATAAGAAACTTGAACACTAATAAACTAGCAGACTTGAGCATATGATGAATTAAACTAACAAACTCTATAGAACTTGTTCAAAACTTATTAGAACTAATGCTGAGACTAAATTTAAACTTATGAAAACTTATTTTATAACCAAAAACAGGTTACACTTGAATTAACCATGCTAAATATCCTTATTCCAATCACCCCTTTAGAAAATGAAAATCTAATTAAGAGCTAAGACAGAACTCAATAAGCCTCAATTAGGTAAAACAAATGAAGAACTAAGGGAATTAAGGCTAAATAAGCATAGATCTTATACTAATAAGCACTCACAATAAGATGAACTTAATAAGCAGATTATGACTAACTTTAGACAGTTTTAATGACAACTCAAATTAAACTATATTTAAATTTAAAAATATGCATATTAAGCTACCATAAGAATGAATAAGCATATATAATCAAATAATAAGCACTAATAAGCAGTTCAATAAGCTGAACAATAAATTAGTTGTAAAAATAAAATGAGAACTCACTTTTTTATAGATCAATAATTGAGAGTACACTTCTGGGAAAGGAAAAATACTTGTAACAAAGCTTGAAAACAAAAAATTTAACTATAAGCAGTAAAACAAAAATGCAGGAAGAAAAAGTATATGCAAACGAATGATTTCCTCCCCTATTTATAGGGGGTCTTGTGCAATCCGTGAGGTGAAACCAACCAATCAATCATAAAAACCTTCTAAACTTGTTTATTGAAGCTTCAATCACCATTAAACTCGTCTTCAATTCTTTGACTTTCCATAGCTGTAGACGCGTTTAATTTTGTCCAATAGGAGATTGCCACGTGGCTCTGGCATGTGTCAGGGGTGTGGAGAAGTGTGTGAAAGCTAATTGCACAATGGGGAGAAGATCTTGCCCTGTTTTGCCTCGTTTTGGGCCTTCCCGCCCTTTTTGGGGTTAATTTATTATATTTCAAATTTTGAAATAAAAGGGTAACGGGTGTTAGGTTTTAGGGACTAACGGGGTAAAGGTTTGGACTAACGGTAAAAGTCCCCAAGGACTAACGGTGATACGTTTTTAGGACTAGTGGTGTGATGGTTTTAACAGGATTATTGTTTAGGCTATTGGGCTCATTTGGTATGGGCTAGATTTATGGATTTGGATTTAGGCTTATAAGGTTTTACGTATAGATGGTTAATGGGCTGACTCGGCCCATTAACTTGGGTACGGGTTGGCCCATTAAGATAAATACGTCTTCGGCTTTGTCTTTTTACCCTTTTTCCATTCCCGTGCTCAGTTTTGTCTGGTTTTGGCTTTGTTTTTGTCTTTTTATGAATATCCTTTACCTGCACAGTACATAACATAAAACAAGCATATATTTGGCATTTTATGTCCGTTTTTGGTTATTTAAGCTTGTTTTATTGAGATAAAGGTGTGTGTATTTAAGCACATACCAAAACCCCTCATACTAAACTATTGATGTGTCCTCACGTAATGAAATAAATCCATGATTAGAAAACCAAAAATTTCAACCCCCTTAAATTAAGTACCTTGAAAAGTAGCAAAGTGTAAAATTTAAAGAGATTAAGAAATTACTAGTTTTTTAAACACTCCTTGGTTTTACAATTTTCTTTCTTGCACACATATTTTTCTTATTTTCTATTATATACAACATGCTTGACTTTCATTATTGATCATAACTTTTAGGATCACTGAATAAGAAACACCCCAATCCTAAAGTGCCCTAGAAGGATAAATTTATCGTCCCTGATTTTTCACTTATTCCCAAACTAAGGTTAAAAACGAAATCATTGTTAATTACAAGTTGGGATGCTAACGCTACTTATATTTGTAATTTGTGTAAATCTTTTCCTCCCGACAGGTATTATATATTAAGGTGTGTGTGCTCAGTTTGAATTTCGACCATCCAACCCACGTTTTTAGATAGTTATAACCTTTCCAAGTTTCACGTTCCACTTTTAGTTATATGAATTCAAAGGTGAGATTGTCCCATGTAGCAACATTTCTTCTCGGCGCATCCCAACCTCATCGGCTAAGTGACCGGGCTTTTGATAACCCTTCGAGAATAATTTGTCAAGACTTTCTGACTTTTGAACCCTTTACTAAAAAATTTCCGTAAAACTTAGTAAGTTTATAACTCAAAGCAAGCTAATTTCTCCAAAATTAAGACATTGCAGGTAAGTTAATTCCTTTAGAGTGACTTTTTTCTCGGAACCTCCCAACCTCATAGGTCAAGTGCCCAAGCTTTTGACACCCCACAGAGAATACTGATCAGAATTAACAAACGTCCGGTTTCAAAGTTTTGTAGGGATTAACAAGTTTAAGTTCAAAAGAATGTTTAAATTTTAGAAAAAGATATTTTCCCTTTATTTATTAAGCAACATATACTAGCAACATTATTATATTTTTTACATCATTTTCATTTTTCAATTTTTTTGCAACATTTATATTTACACCGTATAAAGGGAAAATTTCTTTTTAGAAAATAAGAACATATTTTTGATCAAAAACTCTTATTTATCAATTCGTCGATAAAGCTTTTTACTCTAAAAATGTTGATCTTAACGGACTTTTAAGAGTGATAAAACTCTAACTTGTCTTTTAAAAAGAGCACCTGTTATTAGTCATTTTAGAAGCTACTGGAAAAAAAGCCACAAATTACATTTATGAGCTTTTAAGATTTCCAACTAATTCTTGCTTAGCATTCCAACTTGTATTTAACTCTATCATTTCTCGTTCTTCGCAAATTTAAAATCTTTAATAAAAAGATCCGTGAATGCTTAGCCAGATAAAATTAAGCTTTGCATATTTAAAGTCATTTATGGAAACTTGCAAAATCTTAGCCTTTTGAGCTAGAATTCGCATTTTAAAACTTCTTGTATAAAAGACTAGCAAAAGCTTATACAATTATAAAGGTTAAGGGAGTAAGCTAGAGCTCAACATGCTCGGTCAAGTCAAAAATTATTCTTATTCTAACCAGCGGAAAGTCAACATTTATGATAAACACTTATTTTTAATTTTGCAAATTTTTTAAATTTTGGCCTAAAATCACATTTTTTAGTATTTTCTTGGTAAAACGGGGTTACGTGAAAGACATAGACAAATGCAAGTGGGATCAAATCAATAGATTTCCCCATCATACTAGAACGATACATTGTTCTCAATGTGGGGGTTGCCACCCCCCTCATACCAATTTTAATGTATACTCCTAATATAAAAGGGAATCTCACGTAAATCTAAAGCCGTTTAATTTATTATGCCAAAGATTAAACGTAAGTCAATAAGATCAAGGATATATGATTCCCAAAATAAGCGTGCAAAGGAATGAAGATCGAGTGAGCATTGGAAAAAACCACAAGCACGAGAGTCTTCATAACCTGGGTAATCCTGACAATCATCATAGATAACAAAAACACAAGATTGGAAGAGGCGAGCCCTCTCACGTTAAACTTATTAGAAAATAGAAAGAAGATAGAAACATTGGTTGCTTCCCGAGAAGCGCTTTGTTTTTGTTAACCGAGTCACGAGCTTGACTCGACCCTGAATTTAATTGTCCATGGGAAAGGTTTGGAGATCCGAGACAACCATGGGTGGTATGTCCCCTCCAAAGTAATGTTTGAGTCTATGACTGTTCACCTTGAAGTTAGGTCCGTTGGTTGAGGATAACTTAATGGTACCATAAGAGAAAACTTGGGTGACGGTGAACGGTCCGGTCCAGCAGGTCTTAAGCTTGCCCAAGAAAATCTTTAATCGAGAATTGAAGAGACGGACTTGATCACCAACGTTAAAGACGCGGTTCTTGATTTTGGAGTCGTGAATCTTATTCATTTTCTCTTTGTAGATTAAAGAGTTCTCGTAAGCTTGATCACGAAGTTCATTAAGTTCATTCATTTGAACTTTCCGGTGATCACCCGCGGTCTTAAGGTCGAAGTTGCAATGCTTCAAGGCCTAATATGCCTTATGTTCAAGCTTGATGGGAAGATGACAAGCCTTTCTGTACACAAGCTTATAAGGAGTGCACCCGATGGGTGTCTTAAATGCGGTACGAAAAGCCCATAATGCATCTTCTAACTTATTGGACCATGAAGCACGGTTTTCACCTACGGTTCTTTCTAATATACGTTTCAAACCACGATTTAAAACCTCTACTTGCCCACTAGTTTGTGGATGATACGCGGTAGAAAGTCAGTGGGTAACCCCATAGTTAAGCATGACCTTTGCGAATTGGTCATTGCAAAATGAGTACCGTGATCACTAATAATAGCACGAGGAGTTCCAAAACGGACGAAGAGCGATTTTAAAAACCTACAAATAACTCGGGCATCATTAGTGGGGAGCGCTTTTGCTTTAAACCATTTTGACAAGTAGTCAATAGCCACGAGAATGTACTTGTTCCCTTGTGAAGACGGGAACGGGCCCATAAAGTCGATGCCCCATATGTCAAAGATCTAGCAAACTTAAATTGCATTTTGAGGCATCTCATCACATTGCGAGATTTTGCCTTGACGTTGATAAGCGTTACACCGTGTGACCAAGTCATGGGCATCTCGGTAAATAGTCGACCAATAGAAACCGGAATCAAAGACTTTTTTAGCGGTGTAGTTGGCAACATGATGTCCCTCGGTGGGTCCATTGTGGCAGGCCATGAGGATATCAACGGCTTCTTGGCCGTATACACACCGTCTAATCACTTGATCCGCACAAATTCAAAACAAGTAGGGGTCGTCCCAAACGTAATGCTTAACATCCTTAAAGAATTTCTTCTTTTGTTGGGACGACATCCCTTTTACAATAAAGTTCCTCGCGTGGTAATTTGCAATATCAGCAAACCATAGGGTGTTAGAATCACCACGAAAAGTCACCATCCCAAGTGTCTTGAGAGGAAACGTTTCGGTAATTTCCTTTTTCTCGGGATCACTTTGATGGGGATTCTCTAGTCTGGATAAGTGGTCGGCCGCTAGATTCTCTGCTCCTTTTTTTATCACAGATGATGACATCAAATTCTTGGAGGAGAAGAATCCAGCGGAGCAATCTTGGTTTAGCATCTTGCTTAGCGAGCAGATACTTGAGAGCCGAGTGGTCTGCATACACTATGGTCTACGACAAGACTAGATAAGGTCAGAATTTCTTAAAAGGATACACCACGGCTAATAATTCTTTTTCCGTTGTGGTGTAATGAGCTTGGGCATCGGTCATAGTCTTACTCGTATAGTATATTGGCTGAAAATGTTTGGTATTTCGTTGCCCCAGGATTGCCCCAACCGCAAAGTCACTAGCATCACACATAATTTCAAAGGGTAAGTCCTAATCGGGGGCAACTAATATCGGAGCTTCGGTTAGTTTCTTCTTAAGGGTCTCAAACGCCTCTCTACACTCGGTTGAGAAAATGAACGAAGTCTCTTTTTCAAGAAGATGGGTCATCGGCCGGGCGATTTTAGAAAAATGTTAAATAAATTGATGATAAAACCCGGCGTGACCTAGAAAACTCTGAATTCCTTTGATAGACGTGGGAGGAGGTAATTTTGCAATAACATCAACTTTTTACCTATCCACCTCAATCCTAGATTTTGCAATCTTATGGCCGAGGACAATGCCCTCTTTGACCATGAAATGACACTTCTCCCAATTTAGAACAAGATTGGTGTCTTTGCACCTTTTGAGCATTTTGTCTAAATAGGAGAGGCAAGATGAGAAGGAATCCCCGAAGACAGAGAAATCATCCATGAGGACTTCCATTATTTCCTCGATCATGTCATGGAAAATTGCCATCATGCACCTTTGGAACGTGCCAGGAGCATTACATAAGCCGAAAGGCATACGTCGATAGGTAAATGTTCCATAAGGGCAAGTAAAAGTTGTCTTCTCTTGGTCTTGCGGGTCAATAGGGATTTGAAAATACCCAGAGAATCCATCTAAGAAACAATAGTACTCGTTCCTAGCTAATCTTTCTAACATTTAGTCCATGAATGGTAACGGGAAATGGTCTTTTCGGGTAGCATCATTAAGTTTCCTATAGTCAATACAAACACGCCACCCGGTAACTAACCTAGTCAGAATTAACTTGTTATCTTCATTAGTCACAACGGTCATTCCACCCTTTTTGGGTACACAATGTACGTGGCTAACCCACGGACTATCCGAGATAGGGTAAATTAATCCGGCATCAAGGAGTTTTACAACTTCCTTTTTGATAACTTCATGAATTTTTGGATTAACTCTTCTTTGATGTTGGACCAACGGTTTAAAGTCATCCTCCATTAAGATTTTGTAAGTCTAAAATTGCGGGTCAATACCCTTAATGTCAAAGAGTTTCTAAGCAATTGCTTGCTTGTGAGATTTTAAAACCTTTATGAGGCGTTCCTTCTCTTCGTCTTTCAAGTTTTTAGCAATAATGACGAGTAATTTATTGGTACCCTCCAAAAATACATACTCGAGATGAGAAGGTAAGTCCTTGAGTTCAAGCTCCGAAGGTTCATCAACTGAGGATTTAACTCTTTTAAGTTCTTCACACTTTAGGTCCTTCGGAGGGAGAGGAGAGTACGGGTCTTTATTTAACATTTCTTCAATAAGATGAATGTCTCCCTCCGGATCAAATTTAGCATCATCAATTCCCGGTGGAACTGAGTCACTTGCAAAACAAGCTTTAATTTCTTCTAGAATGAAATCACCTCTCTCAAATGGAGTAAAGGAAGGTGAAGATTTAGCAATGATTGGTTCATAAATTAGAGTGGGATTGCCACTCTCGGAATTGCCAGAAAATCCTAACACTTCTTGAGAATACTCCTCACAAGCTATATCGATGACTTCGATTCGGTTAATTGATTCATCATCATTGTAGGAGTATCTTGATGTGTTACCAACTTTGAATGTTATGGCTTCATCACTCACTTGGAGGGTTACTTCTTTACCGTAAACATCAATCAAAGCTCGTGCCTTCCTCAAAAAGGGTCTCCCGAGAATCAAGGGAACTAGAGGATCAACAACATAATCAACTTCTACAAATTCGGCCGGAAAATGGAACTTTCCTACTCTCACAAAGACGTCTTCGGCAATGTCGGTTAGTCTAGTAGTAGACCGGTCTGCAAGCTCAAGAATTATTTGAGTAGGAGTAAGTTCGGGGAGTGAAAGTTTCCTCCATATGGAGATTAGCTAATTCAAATAATTTCTCCTTATTGCTAAGAAGATTCTTGAATGTGGAAGCGAATTTAGGCATGTAGAGTAAAGCATCC
>BQNB010026942.1:0-39556 GCA_026074375.1 Tanacetum coccineum
TAGAACTCAAATAGTCGAATGCATAATCCGAGCATGGAGAAAGTATCACAAAAATCTTAAGCCATTTATAAAGTATGCTAAAGCATGGACAGGGACAAAACACCGAACACGAGAGTCTTCAAAAATTTTGGGTAAATCCTACAAACAATCACAAGCACAAACAACAAGAATCGGAAGAGTACAAGCCTCCTCACATCACATTAGAAATAAGAAAGAAAAAGGATAAGCATGGGGTGCCTCCCACGAAGCGCTTGTTTTTGTGCGAGTCTCTAGCTTGACTCTCCCTATATCATCGTGATACTAAGGACGAAACATGTGGAAGAAAAATCTCCATCGGACTTTCATTCAAGATTTTTAGATAAACATTGAAGCATATGAAAGTTACACTCCGATGAGATAATACCGGCTTATAAGAATAGAAAATATAAGCGAAGATGCCGGGGTCAAAAATAGTGTCCTCATTCTTGAAGGAGAAAAGAAAATTCACAGGATAAGTAAGAAGGATTTGGATAACAATTGTGAAGGAAATATAATGGCGATCCTTAGAGGATAATCTCACATATGATGGAGAAAAAAATTCTCCCAAATCCCGAGGTCAAAAACTTTGACCATATGTTTCATATTATCAAGTTCAGGTTCATCCTTAAAGCATTGTGGTTCATGATCAAAAAACACCTCGGGGTAGAGATTATGGGTGGTGTTATGCAAAATCTCAAGAACGTCTCCCTCTGAGTCATTATAATCGTCTAGAAAAGCATCGATCTCATTAATATCGCCTCCTGGGTTGAAACACTCATCCTCGTCGAAAAGAGGTATGTTAAGTAAAACTGGCTCATCAGAATTAGAAACATTAGAGTCCTCGCTCTTGACATCCTCTAATATCTCATTAAAAAGAGGATTAATGTCACTAGAGTTGTAATTGTCATCAAATTCAAAAAGAGGGTTCGAATAAATTTGAAAATTTTCTTCTTGAACATCCTACTTAAGAAATGATTCGTCATCACTAGAAGTAAAGTCATCATTAAAACCGAAGAGAGGATTTGAGAAAATCATTTTATTATCACAAAAAGGCAAATCACATCCTTTGTCATTGTTGGAAGTAACCTCGGACTCACTTGGGATTGGGATAATTTCCCCAACACTAAACTTTATGAATTCGTCCATTTCCTTTTCAGGAAAAGTGCTAAGGTGATCGTCCCCCATTATGAGAGAGTCCTCGGGCTCAATAGTCGGTAAGACGGATGTGATTGCAAAAGACGGAGGAATTTGTTCATTCAAAGGTATAGTATTTTCCTTGTCATCGTCGTCATCTCCCGGTGGTGGCAAGCAAACTAGAGCAGGTTCGTCGGTGAACAACTCGAAATTAGGATCAATTGTAATCTTAGGTGAAAAATCTGTTGACGGATTATGGTTAAGCAACCATTCAATTTCTCTAAGATCAGCTTTAAAATCAACAACCTCATTTCCTGGTGGAAATGAGTCAAGAAGAGCGAGTTCATCGGCGAACTCCTCAAGAAGAGAATCGCTAGTCTCAAAAGATATGAGACTAGGACGAGAATCAGAAAGCGGAGTGGTACTGCCACTCGAGGGATGATTTGATTTCTTTAATCTTAATACTTCTTCAAAACTATCCTCGCATATGACATCAATGAAATTAATCATATTAATCGACTCGTTTGCATACTTTTGAGGAAGTTTTGAAGTGCTATCGACATGAAAGATTAATTGTTCATCCCCGTCCCTTAAGATAAGCTCTCCTTCGTACACATCGATTAATGCTCGAGCCGTCCTCAAGAAAGATCTCCCGAGAATGAGGGGAACCCGAGGATCGGCATCAAAATCAACAACAACAAAGTCGGTAGGAAAGTGAAACTTCCCCACTTTGACGAAGACGTCTTCGGCGACTCCTTTAGGACGAGTAATGGATCGATCCGCTAGCTCTAGAGTCATCCGAGTGGGGGTAAGTTCGGGTAGGGAAAGCTTTTTCCATATGGAAAGAGGCATAAGATTTATGCTAGCACCAAGATCGGCCAAGGTGTGACATACATCCATTCCCAGGAAATCACATGGTATAAGAAACTTGTCGGGATCTTCAAGCTTTTCGGGAAGCTTCCCCCGAACAATTCTCATTCAACGGTATCTTAGCTAATTCAAACAACTTGTCCTTATTCGTAAGCAAACTTTTAATCGTAGAGGCAAATTTTGGCATCAAAAGTAAAGCATCCGCGAAGCTAATGTCGAAGTGCAAATCTTGAAAGATTTGAAAGAACTTCTCCATTTGATTCGTAGCTTTTTCACGGAGCTTTTGATCATTAAGTCTAGAAGGATATGGAATATTAGGCTTAGGTAAAGTCTTCGGAACATCGGGTTCCGGAATAGGAATGGGAATAACCGGAGGTTGGATGTGAGCGGTACTTCCTTGGAAATTAGTTTGCTCCTTATCCGTTGTCTCCTCGGTTTCTCGTTCCACTACCTTTTTTGGAGAAGGATTAGTAGGAATCGAGGGTCCCTCATAAGCAACACCACTTCGAGTAGTGATTGCTTTCATCTCACCCTTCGGGTTAGGAATAGTATTACTCGGAAGAGTACCCGAAGTTGAGGCTTGGTTTTGGAAGAAACTACCTAAATAAACTCGCTCTATCATTATTTAAAATCTCTCCTAAGACTTTCCTCTTGTTTACTAAAATTACCCCTCAATTCATTAATTTGACTTTGCATATTTCTCATTATTGACTCACTAGCTTTCTTGTAACTTGAAAACTCATTCGGAATCCCTTGTTGAACTTGATTATTAGGAACTTGAAAAGGTTGGTTTTGAAATCCTTGATTTTTGAAAAATTTGGAGATGATTGAATGGAGCCTTGAAAAACTTGATTAACCGATGAAAATTATGTTCCCCGATTTTATTAATATTACTTATATTTGATTTTGATTATACCTATTTTGACTATTTTGCATCGGAAGCAAAACCGGTGGTGCCATTTGGTTCTAGCACGGATTGAGGAATGCTTACTTGATTGAAATTACCCGTTTGCCGCACTAATACTTGATTGATTACTATAGTGTATGACAATTTATATGTAAGCATGGTCATCACCACAAAGTAACACAAGAATTCCCTCAACCGCTTTAACCCGAGCGGAAGTTGACAACTTTCTTAAGTAACAATCTCAACAAGGTGTCCTAAATTTTGGTCCCCAAGCTTTATCAATTCTCCCATCCGTCTTACTAAACTTTCCCTAGAATACCGAATTCACCCCTAGAAACATTCGGTTTGTTATCGTGAATAACGAACCATTTTGACATATTCTCAATTATATTCAATGCTTCTCTAGTAGTCTTACTCAAAAGATTTTCACCCGCCGCGGCATTTAAGGAGTCTTAATCATTCTCATTTAAACCATTATAGAAAGTGTCAATTTAGGCTAACTCCGTAAATCCGTGGTGGGGACATGCTCTAAGCACTTCCTTAAATCATTCCCATGCCTCTCCAAATGTCTCCTCGAATTTTTGAGTAAATCGAGATATTTCATTTTTGATGCTGGGTGTCCTTCGATGGAGGGAAAAATTGATTATGATTTGATTACGCTATCCGCCCAAGTCAGATGTAGAATTAGGAGGTTCTTTATCGAACCAACTCTATCTCCCCCTCAATGAATATGGAAACATCATAAGTTTAATTACATCATGGACGGCAACATCCCTAAATTTCAAAGACCGAGGTACTCCTTTTAAAGTTTGTTAATATGAAATGGGGACATACCCCTCTCAAAACCATAAAAGGAATGGCTTGAACTAATTGTACAAATTTAGTCTAATCTTAAAAAGGACCGCATTAATTTTTGGTATGACGATAGCTTCTCCATACCTTCCGTAGGTGCTAAGGAGTATCTCTTCCATTGTTTAATTATCCGCCATAGGTGCCAACATCACTATAGTACGAAGCTCGGGTTTTCGACTACGTTTTGGAGCAACGTCTTACTATTTCGACGTCCTCAGAATGGTTTTACGTTAATTATTTGGAAAATAGGAATTTCTAGTGCGCATGCACTAAACAAAACAAACGAGAAGAGAAAATATATACACAAAAAAATTTTTGTTTCACCAAATAATCAACAAACTTAGGTAACTCCCCTTAAGTATGAACCTTGCAAAGCACATATCACAAAAGAGTACGCCTTTTTCGTAAGTGACACAGACGGTTTTTACTTTATGAATCTTGATTTGGGAACTTATTAATGGATATTCACAAATTCTCTTGTAAGAGAATTAAATTGCTTTTGTATTTTAGTATTTAAGAGAAAACAATAAAAATCAAAAAATCCAGAAGTGCAAATATTTTTGTATTTTTTTAATTATTAAACTTCTACATATAGTAAAAAGATAAAGAAAAATATATTTTTTTACTTTTTTTTTGATTTTTTTTTCAAAAGACGTAACTTTCGAAGACGAAAGGTTCTCCAAATCACGATCGACAAATTCAAACGAGAGAATCTTTAACACAATTCCCCGGCAGCGGCGCCAAAAATTTTATTGATAGAAGTATACGTATATATAATACGTAAGTATAAATAAATTCACTAATAATCCTTGAGGACAAAGATTAAAAGTAAATTCTTCACAAAATATCGTATGTTAACCGGTAAGTATTCACCGGGTCATTTATACCTCAAGAATTATGAATTGAGACTCTATTTTTTATTTGGACAATGATTTGAATGGTTTCAAAGTTTTTGAATTGGTTTTCTATTTCTACTAATAAAAACACATAGAACATATAAAGAAAAATAAACGACTAAGCAATTAAGTAATTAGACACTAAAACGTTAATGGGAATTAAAGAAAATGCGACAATTAAGCAAGTGTAACAAATTAAAGACCTACGAAAGCAAATCTAATTCCTAAACCTAAAATATGATTAAAAAAATTTATAAAAAAGAATTTTAATTTTTTTGATTATTTTTCTATTTTTTATGATTTTTTAAAGTTTTTAAACAAAATAAATGCACAAACATTTACTAAAACTTAAACTAAAAATCTAGAAAAATCCAAAAAGTTAGCTTAAGCAATAAAGATTGCCAAGAAAAATACTAGCCTAGGAAAGAGCCATAGAATGAATAAGCCAGAAAAAGCCTATTAAGCACTCGAAGTGCTTAAAGGTGTTAAAGGTATATTAAGTGCACCCTTGGACGTAAAAGTCCCAAGGGCGCAATGGTGTGGTGAGTGTGTATAAAAGAGGGTTGAACGAGGTTGAGGTCTTGGGTTCGAGCCTTGCTCACCCAAGATTTCCCTTGTTCCCCTTTTTTATTTTTTCAAAAACTTTTTGAACAAAGTTATAAATCAGCTTAAAATAAGAAAACATTTGTGAAGACAACTTTTTTGAAAATCACTAATAATAAGCATAGAAATCAGCGATATTTCAGACAGACATGAGCATTAGGAAATTTGGCTTTTTTCACAAAACTCAACTACTTAAAAACAGAAACATCTTCAGCCTGAGCCTAAATAAGCTACTAACAACTTATAACACCCTAATCAACCAAGTTGATCACGAAATAAGCAAAATTAACAAGCCATAAGCTAAAAGACGATAAATAAGCATTTTTGCACAAAACGATTCTACCAAACAGCCAAAAGGAGACTTTTTTGAGCTTATTTTTTAGCTAGCAATCAGAACCTTATGGCTTAGTTGAATATACCACTAGAAAGCTTGTCCTATAAGCTTTCTAAAACAGCAATCAAAAAGTATTTTGAAATCTATTTAAGCTAAGAAAATGCTACTTGAAAAGGCTACTTATACACTATTTTTTTTTGTTTTTCAGTTTTTATCAAAAGACAAAGTGCTAATTATTCAAACTCTAAAAACCAAATATTCAAATAAGCTTTTAAACTTGAAATAAACCTTAACCTATCTAATTTTGCTTATAATCTACTTGTTCTCTAAATTTCAAAAGCCCTAACTCCTACAACACTGACGTCAAAATTTGAATAGCAAAAAAGGACATGTTGGCTGTTTTGAATGCTGATGCAATGACCACGCTTTTAACCAAATCACAAAAATCATTATATGCAAACTTAAGGCTATTTGTTTTCTACAACTTTTAAACACTAAAGTATGAACAAAATGATTAACAAAAAGGCATTAAAACATATTATAGCACAAGAATCTTAAAATCTTAGCTTAATGACTCAGATTCAAGAATTCAACTCAAATACAAATCAAAAGTGTGTGATATAACCCTAATAAAAACCTAAATCCTAACTTTATAAACCATAAATTTGAGATTTAAAACCAACTTAAAGACCAAAAGGCTAATTGACAGTACTAACACAAGTTAATACTGCCATTGACCAAACACCCATCCATAACTCATATAAGCTTAAAGAAATTCATTAATTTAAAGGTCTCAAATTCAAATACCAGATGTTATTCAGCTTATAATAGACCTAATGAACATATTTCAATAATCAAATAAGCTGGAATGATAAGAAAACAAATTATGTTAATATTTTTGGATTTTTCAACTATTTAATATCAAAATTATGAAAATTAAGATCTAAACTAATGATTGACTATATTTAGCATTAAACAACTATTATAAGCAATAATAAGCTAATCTAAGCAATAATAAGCAAACAATAAAGCAGAATAAAAGGCTACAATGCAAAGTATAACTATAAAATGGAAAATAAGGAACTTCCAAACAGCCTATGTGCACAAACAAGGCTATAAAATTGCTCCAAGGAGCTTACTCAACAACTCCAGCCTTAACTATAAGATAAGCTGTAAGTCCTGGGAAGGCCCAACCCATAACTGGCCTTCCCTCCAAATTAGCAGAGGTGAATAGTTTGGGGAGAATTTTTGAATAACAATAAGTTCAGTTTAAGCTTTGGAGAGCTTAAAACTGAATGAAATGCTAACATAATAGTATTTTATAGACAGCTTATTTGAGCATATTTGTAAAACATAGTGCGCTTATTAATTCATAGGAATATTAAGTAAAAACTTAACGAAACTTAAACATTATTATAAAACTGAACCTTTTATTGATAAAATGAAACTGGTTTACAAACTTTAAAGAAAATTACATCAAATTTTGAAACATTACACTAAAAACGAGTATACAATTAAAAAAGAAAACTTAATAAATACATCTATACTAATTTTCTACACTAGATGATTTTTATGAGTGTGAGAGGCTCCTTTTATAGCCAGCCTTCATCCTAGCCCTCCATTAGCCCTTGTGCTTCTTTAGAGTGATCTTGACCCTTGATTTGATGCCATGTCAACATTCCCCCAATGATTAGCACGGATTGCCAAGCTCTCAGACCTTTGATGTCATTGCGTGCGTCATTTGTGAGGCTTATAGAAAGGTTAATTTTACTTAAACGAAGGTAATTAGGGTGTTGAGTGAATTTGGGGACGAAGGTGAATAGTAAAACGAATTTTCCCGCCCAATTTCTTTTCTTATTTTATTTTTAACTGTTTGATCGAGTTAAAAAGGGTTGACTTTGGGCTCGGTTTAATATCAAAAGGGTTATTGGGCACGGTTTGGATAATTTAGGCCAAGGGTATTTAAAAATATGGTTTTGGGCTTGGTTAATTTTTAACCTAACGACCATTAGTCCATTTAGTATAAAGGACTAACAAAGGACTAACGGTGTAATTGGATTTGGGACTTTTGGTGAAATGGGTTAACATTCAAGGTCCTTTTGGTAATTTCAAGGGTTTGTCTTCACATGAGTTGACCAAGGTTGACTTTTGTTGACTCAAGCTTGATAAACACCCGGCTCTTGTGTACTCTTTCCGTCTCGTGTTCGTTTTTGTCCGGTTTTGGCCTTCTTCATGTGATATTTGAAATATCCGTACCTACACATCACAAAAGACAAAATACACAATATACAAGCATAATATATTCATTTTTCATCTTTTTAGGGTCATTTTTGGTATAAAACGGATATGTGATTTCTCACATATCAAATTATTTCAATACTGCTTTTACTTAAACCTATGAATTCACCAACATTATTGTTGACGTTTTTGCATGTATTTTCTCAGGTTATTATATTGCTAGCTGAGCATTGGGACCATTCAAGTCGCGCGGATATATATTTTTTTGAAGGCTTTATAATTTCAATACCATTCAATAAACGTTTTGACAATGTTTTCTAATACATTATAAATGGGACCTGTTGTAACTCTTATATTTATAAAAATTATCGAATGGTTGACTTTTCAAAACATCTCGCTAGAGTCATTTTCTATAACTTGTACTTTATACTATTAAATAGCACCCCAAGTGGTACTCCGCCGCGTTGTGATTTTTTTTGGGGGTGTTACACCACATTGGCTCTAGTGTGAGTTACTAATTTAGAGTTTAAAAACAAACAAACTTCAAATCTATTCACCCGATCAGGTAAATGTTATGTTAAACTCAGAGAGTAAGTGTGTTGACCTCATAAATTTCACTAACAAACTCAATGAGAGAGATAAAGGTTTGAGGGGGTAGGTTTAGCAGATTGTTAAGAATGCATGTTACCATCCTGAGCATAATCATGGGAACCAGACATTTTGTATGGACTAAGAGCAGTCATAGCCTAATCCTTTGTTTCTTTCACCTACCAACCATGTGTAGACGTTGATAGGAATGTCAGAATCTTTGGATGTATAAACTGACTACTAACTATGAACAAATATGACTTCCCAATAATGGATTAATATGAAATTGGATGGCAGGTTATAATTGCAATTTCACTGTGTACATAAGATACAAATGAGCCAAGGTTATTCATGAAATCCACAAACACGTGTACCAGACATTACTGACCTTGTCTCTAGCAAGTGGATGAGAGAGAAAAGATGATATCAGCTTGTACAAGTATGCATTATACATGTAGATTATGTCCCAACATGACCATTTACTCATTTGTGTAACCAATATCGAACACCTTATAACCATAATTAATACCCAGTGGAAGATTATTCAGATATTTGGTTGGAGAGTCTTTATGAATTGGAGGTTGAGAATTTTGTAAACCTGGAGCGTCAGTTGAAGTTTGTGAAGCTTATCTTGGTGAAATCACCCATGTTAAAGAAGTTGAGAATACTACTTGACTGGTCTGTTGCTGTGAATAAAAAGTTGAAGGCAAAACAACTTATTTTGCACTCTTCATGTGCATCTCATCTAGCTGGAAATAACCTGTTTCAGAATAAGAAAAAAAACAGCTAATATTTCAATGATTCAAAACATATGATAAGAACGAAGATTTTACGTTTATCCCCAAAAAAGCATAGGAAAGTAAAATTTAACTTATCAATACATAAAACATATTTGTACAACTTTATCATACCTTATGTATAAATCAAGATGACAATATCACTCTTTCAATAAACTGATATGATCCAGTTTATAAGAATGTGATTTTAGACTAATCTGAACCCTCGGAATAGCAATGGTTAAAATGGGTTGAATCTGAACTCCAACCATCTGAGCGATAATGAAATCCGACTGGTGAAATCCCAAATCACTATTGTATTTTACATCTTTGGTACCTTTACGTAGGTAGTACCTTACTTCAACCCAATAATGGAGATATGTTTCTTGAAATGAAACAGACTCCCCTGCTTCATCAACAACTTCTGCATTGGAACTCTTTATAGCAATATGACCTCGTGGGAACTCGCTATCAAACTTACTTTATAATCCCCCAGATTCCAAGGACTCTTTGACTCTACAAATATTATTAGGATTGTATATCATCATGTTATATTCTACAATGGAAATAAAGTTAGACGTTGAAGTATTTAGTTACATTGGACAACAAAATAAAGGTGCGTACACTAAAAGAAACTATGATCCCTGATTTCATGCATTGAGTATAGAAACTATCTTGACTACGTTGACGCACACTCATTTATTAACTCTTAAGGGAAATATACAAAGAAGATCAAGGTTAATGTACTAATCAAATTTTACATAAATGATAGTAAATATATAAGATAAAATACAATGATTAGCATCGAGGAGTATTCGAACCTGGCTGAATTACCAAATTACGAATATTTGCACAAAACCGAATATCTTATCTTTGAGCCGCTTGAAAACTATTATGGATAGGAACATTACCAAATAAGCGTTTTTAGGGTCAACCCAACCCATAAAGAAAAGCCCGGTCTGACCCGTTACCAGCCTACTTTGACTGTCTTGCCACCTCTTGTTAAGACTGCAAGTGTGACTTGGTTAGATATGCTAAAACTTGTGTGCATACCTTATCATCACCTTGAGTAGGTTTAGGAATACGCTCTGATTCAATGTCATACTTTAAACCTTTATAGCATTCTAGTCGTTCTTTTAATAACAGTCCATACGTACGAACCCAAGCAGAACAATCCCAAGCTGAATATACATATTCAGAGTTTATTATAATAAATCATCTGATGAAATGCGGTGTTTAGAATTACCTTTAAAAGTGTGATTATATAATATCGATCAATCACATAAAAATTCTCTAAACTAAAAAATAGTAATCAGCTAAGCACTTCAAAACGCAATGCCAAACACCCTAGTATATGAATAAAAGCAAATATTGGCTTCCATACTAACCAGTTGGGAGATACACCATACGGAAAGCAACTTGTGCGTGAAAATGATGGTTTTAAAGTATTGGGTCTTCCCTATTCACACGGTGAAGATAAACGTTGTTTCACAATGTACATATTCCTCGCAAATGAAAAAGATGGTTACCCATTATTCATGGAGAAAATAGGTTCACAATCTGACTTTTTATGGAGCCACACATACCACGAGAGCAAGTAAGGGCAGGGAGGTTTATGATCCCAAAGTTTAACATCTCATTCCGTTTTGAAGCTTCTGATATGTTGAATATTTCTACTAACAGATTAGTGCTTATCCACTGGAATAAACAGATCCAAACACCTAAAACTACTTATCTGCTAAGGGTAGGCATAAGCACTTAAATAAGCAGTCATACATACCCTATTAGAGTGCTTAGAAGCACTTGAATAACAGATGAAAAATCAGTAACGTTTAATGAAAGAAATAAAATGATAAAAATGAATGAAATGCTACCTTTAAAAGGAATGGAAGTGCTGTTAGTAGACATCCCAAAACCAATCCCATTGTAGAAACCTTGAAAAATCAAGTTCAAGCAGTTGTTTTAGATCAGACGGGACAGGTACCTTACACTTGTTTAGAGCTGCAAGAATGACTCCGGCTATCTTAGTAAATGGGTTGTTCTTAGGAACTCTGTGCCTATAAAAAGGTGTTCCAGCTAAGAAGATCACAATAGATATCAAGAGTCTGAGTGTGGGGAGGCCATAATCAAGGGACCATCTGACATTGTCTTGTATGTAGACAAGAACCGGGTTGGCACATAAGGTACCAAAGAAGATGCTAAACATCCACCAGTTGAAAAATGAGAGTTTTTTGTTCTTATCTTTGGTTCAAAGTCGTCAAATTAGTCAGCTCCTATGGTGGAGATGTTATTGAATGAAAAAGAACATTGTTAGTGGACTATATATATCAACACAACAGAAAACTATCCAATGGATGAAACACGTATCTATGAATGCCAAGACAAATTATGGCTTTTTCCATGTTCTGATATAATATCAGACTTTAGATTCGCTCAAGTTCATGAATTACTTTCTAGAGGTGTATTTACGACCTGGATACTTGCAAACGGGTTGGAATCGGTTGTGTGTATATCAAAGGGTCAATTAATAATGGCCAATTAGGTGGTGTTGCACGGGTTATTTACTTGTTTTAGGAGGTCTGCTTCACTTGAAAATGGGGACCATTTAACCACTACGTCGATATTTATGCCCGTATGATTTTCTTTAATTCTCGACCACCTATTTCATAATCAACCTTTTCCATTGCAATCAACATAAATACCACAGAGTCAGGTGATTGAGTTAAAAAATTTAATCATGAAATTGGAGTATAGAGTAAGACACAGAAGTGCTAGAAACTTCTGTATAGAGATCTACTTATACCTTTTAGAAAGCACTTGATCACAATTAAGGAAAGATGCATCATCGCTTAGTATCTTACGGGCATCTTCATTGCCTTTTAATCCCATTAAGGAAAACATTTCTGCACAATGCTATTTAGTTCCGAGAAAAATATAACTATCTATAGTCTACAGATGATTACAAAAACCAGGATACATAAGAGATGGCCACATGTGGTACTTATAGCCCGTCCTTCCAGCTCCCGCCAACACGTATTCCACTTCATTGTAGGATTTGCAACGATCCAGATAACTTGATATACCTTAACACTTGTTGTACGACCTGATTACCAAGATCACAATCTAAAGACTATAAGTTTGCAGTAGTCATGGGTCAACATAAAGTCAACAACGATATTGAATAGTAAATCAAGAAACATGAAAGTCTCACCTGTGTAAAACTAAGATTCACGCCATGACAAACGACCCGAGTGTAAAAATCACAACGATAAATGCTTTTATTATTCTCGGTTGTGATGTAATTATGGAAAAAAAGTTACCTTTTGTTCTACTTGATGTAGCTTGCCTTTAGGACGGGAAACATTTCAGTAGTGTATCCTTAGGTTGATCTATAAATGATTGCCACTATTTGTCTGTCGGGTCTTCGTTAGGCATTTACCATTGAGCTGCAATCAGGTTTTGTTATCGTGTCAACAATCGGACTGAAAAAAGTTGCATCAACGTGTGGTTTCATCAGCCAACGGAGCTTTAAAGCAGAACCTATATTTTATAACAGGCATAGTTTTCCATACTTTTTTGTAACAGGCATAACCACGATTGTGTAGCATATAGTCATTTATAAAAATTGAATCTTACATATGCTTCGGATCTTTGTTTAGAGGTACATGATTATGGCATAGACAATTCTTGGTTGTTTTTGTTAACTTGATAACTTGTTGTGAAGTCCAATGTACATCCAAACACCCCTTATACTGCTAACACAATTAGATTAAAAGAAAGCAGCTTTAACCATGAGCAGACAGCAGGTTTGGTTATTAAACATCACGCATACAGGAAACAGACTAGTGTTGCCTACCTCTAAATGGAATAATTTATATGTGGAGGTTTAAGCTAATATATTTTCAAGATAGCTTGAAATATATGAGGTGATATAACAGCAACTCCCAGTTAGCTATTAAGCAACCAAAACTGAGGTATAGGCTCAGTTACTTAATTAGGGGATTTAAGCTAATAAATTTAGATAGCTTGAAATATGTGAGGTGATATAACCGAAACTCCCAGTTAGCTATTAAGAAACCAAAACAGAGGTATATACTTAGTTACTCAATAAGGAGATTTAGTCAATTACAGAGAAGAGAAACATGTTTAAATACTTCATGCAAATTTAGGTTTACCTGTGCTAGTGTAATGTTACAAATGATGGCTGTATTTGCATTTCCACCCAGTGCAGGCTGCAAGATACGTGTAGGCTTAGTGTCCCGATAAGGAACATGATCTCTGCATTAGACATTAGTATATCTTATTAGAATATGTCAGGATTTACAACATTATACTTTGGGAAATCTGAACCTACCCTTGGCTCTCTGCGTCTAAAATCCATAAGTTTATTGTTCGTAATGTGCGGTCGTCGTAGGACTTCTACACGAGAAGTTTTACAACTCCCTAGGCAGTGCACCTAATCGTTGTAGTGTAGTATAGGCAAGACTCGGGGTTGTTTATTGTTTACTCGAGGAATAGGTTGGGAAGGCTTGATCACGGTCTAACAGAATTCTAAGGGTTAAAGGAAGATTCTTTTTGTATTTTTGTATTTTATGAAAGCAGGTAAAATCATATATTGGAGAGAGTGGTTTGGTTTTAGCTAATTAAACTAAATAATAATCTAAACTAAAGGTGATAACAATGAGATAAAAGATTGTGCCTATTTAATCATGTATTACTCCCTAGATTGCTTTTCCTAATGTCGTTGCCTTGTCACACTTGTGATGATCTGTGTAGGTATTTCCTAAAGTATGGACAAATTACACGAAAACGCCGTCTATGCAATACGCTCTTAGGGCAATGAACAAGTAAGGTAGTATGAAGACTATTATAAGGCCCCTATTATACATATTGAATGCATGTGAAATAACATAAGAGGGATCAACCGGAATCAGGGTAAGGTAGTATGAAGACTATTACCACCGGTATCCTTTCTACACAATCATGTTTCCCTAGACATATCAACAGCAATTATAGACAAAAAGTTGGTTTTCTAGAGCCTAACGTGCACATTCATCACAAGAAGCAACATCACTAAGATCAACATTCTAGGTTTCATATAATCATAAATAGACACAATAATAGGTTTAGCCTAGCATGTTAAGAATAAAGCAAGAATAATAAATCACATAACACATAGACATATTGAATGATAAAGTAAATCTTACTTGATTAAAACATGAATTGGAAGAGTTACAATAGGGTTTTTAGGCCCTAAAGTCGTCTTCTATAGCTGCTAAACAAACTAGGGTTCGTACCCTCTTTTTATTTTAAAGTTACACACTAAAAACTCTAAATTCGGGTTTGTATATATAAGAAATTTGCTGCGACGGCGTCGTATTTTAGTCGTGACGCCGTCATTAAATAAATCTTCTAGATCTGCGTTTGAGTCGGTGCGGACTGACGCCGTCTTGAAATGTGTGACGCCGCGTCACTAGATGAAGTGTGACGGCATCGTGTATGATGTGTGACGTCGTCTCCAGGCTCTGTGAGCACAAATCTTCAAGAGTCTTGATGCTGGTTCGTAGTCTCGTCTGTTTCTTCTCCAAATGAGCCCAAGTCACGTGTAATTCATCCAAATGTCATCCAAATGAGAAATACCTGAAAAGGAACGATTAAGTACCTATTTTGGGCATAAATACACGATATTGGGGGTTAAATGACCCCGAAAAAGTGTATAAAATGACACCTCATCAAATACCCCTACACTTGGGATTTGCTTGTCCTCAAGCAAATGGGCTTTTCTATCTAGACAATAACAATATGAGGGGTCATTTTACCTACTCTTTAAAAATATTCTACAACACAACCTTCTAGACCTCGTAATTAAAAGCACAGAAAATACATACTAGCACCTCACATAAGTGTTTGGGATTCTCTCTTTCTCTCGGGTGTATAATGAATTATAACATATGGGGGAAACGGAAAATTCAACACTCATTACCTGTCATAGCATACAAATTACCATAGGCTTGGTAAAGGATCAAACCTCCACCGCTAGGTGCAAGCATTATTCATTACTATCTAAGAGGTCTTTTAAAGGGTTGTGGGGTGTAGGTGTAAGATAACATATAATGGAAACGGAAATAGATGGGATACATTTGGGTGGTTTTGGGTGAATTTGGAGTGGAAGGGTTAGCTAATTATTTACACGAATACACGCTGGTTTGGTTGCTAAGCCAAGACTCGGACGAAGATATACAAACTCTACAAAACTCTACATCAATCTCTTTCTTTTTCTTTTCTCATTTTTTTAATAACATAATACAACATGGGGTTTATAACACGTACCCCTACACTTGAGCTTTTACATGCTCGATATATACAATCTAACTAATGACCCAATTTGAGGTGGATCAAAATAACATGGAGATCATTTGACAAACATATGGGGGTATTGACTTAACTTTTCTTCCCCATTCTTCCCCGAAATAAATACTACCATGAATCCCAATCGTCCCAAAACTGTATTTACAAGGATAAGACTAGCAACGTGTACTCACTAATTAACTTGGGTTATCACAATGGTTACTAAAGGCACGTACATATAGGTGGCTAGATTTTTTGGGTGTAACGATTGGTTTAGGGTGACAATGCTCTCATTAATCGTCCAGATTAACCAGAAAATTACGAGAATCATAAAAAAGGACAGGCTCGGAGGGTTGTACTAGGGTATCCTGCACTAAAGGTGAGTGTATGGCAAGGGTGTAGGATAGTTATATGATCGAGATGACCATCATAACAATTACAGGTTTAAAACATGGGTTATTCCTAATGCCTCTTATCAAGCAAATCCTAATACTTACTATGCGGTCTTGGAATGTATCACTAAAACAAGTTCTAGAATTTAATATACTACAGGTACACTCATATGAATTTTACTAACACTAGACATTCCAGAAAAGGCGACGAAGACCACATGTACACATCCATAACGACGGAATAGACACATATGACTGCTCACTCCTTAACTCGAATCGGGTAAAGATAAAATCATCTTGGGTTATCGATGATAGGTACCCAAATTCCTAAAGATCTAAAGGCGAACCTCACATTTTTGGGGTGGAATTTTAAGGGTTGTTGTGCTCGTCATGCAGATTCCTATACATGGGACGCTAATAATACTCGGTTTTCGTTGGTATGTGTCATAAAAAAAATTGGTAAAAATCACCCTTTTATGCTATGTTTCGATATATTACCCATCTTTTTAAGAACAAAGCAAATGATAAATGAAGAAATAGTTTCTAAGGCTTATTTCCCCCCTACACTTATTTTGAACATTATCCCCAATGTTCTCTAAAAGTACCCGTTAGAATAGATAAAGAGAAAGATAAACAAGTAAAAGAAACTAGTACTCCTCTGGTTTGCTCAATAATGGAGAAGAAACATGAGATAACTGGTTGAAATCGTCCTCCAAGAATCGTCTAATGGAACTTCCTAAGAACTTCTAAGCTTCTTCTCATCAAATATAACATGTAATCAAAGACAGAGAAAACTATACCAAGCATAAAATGTGCGATTTACCAATATACAATATGAATTTAGGGTTCGACTCGATAGATAGGATGAAAGAATTGTTAATTTAATCAGGCTTTTTGCAGGTTTATACAGGAGGATACATATATTAAATGTTGTGCGAGTTTTATTTTCAAAAATAATTAAAAACTTTTAGGTTTTCTAGACCTGGGCGTTTGACGCCGTCGGGGTTTTTGTGACCCCGTCGCAGGTGTCGAGGTGACGGCGTCGCGTGTTAAGCGTGACGCCGTCTCCACCGTCTGTGAAAACGAAAATTTTAAACTTATGAAAAATTTTCTGCACTTGATTCCATATGTTAGTTCCTGTATGAATAGCTGTAAAGAAAGCCTGAAGTTTAACAATTCAATCATATGACTCGATACTGACGTGAATTATTCTAAACAATTTATTAGACATGTTTGAATATGGCTCAAAAGCCGGATAGATTCCCCTACACTTATTGTTTGCAAACTACCTTTGATTGAAATTAAGACGAGGTTAAAAACAATACAAAGCATGATTACAAGATAATTCAAACATAATAAAACAAACTATGAAGAATAAGACACACATGACACTCCTAATATGCGGGGAAAATAAATTGGGTTGCCTCCCAAGTAGCGCTTTTCTTTATTAACGAGTCTTGTAGCTAGACTCGAAGTCACACGTCCTTACGTGACTTCCCCTTCATCATCAACTTCTTCCTTGGCCGCAATTGGAGTAGGGTGTATGCTTTTGAAATTCTTGCTCCTCCATTGGTTGAACTGCATTTCCCTTTCTAAGTGGAGTTTTATCTTTTCTTCCCATTCCAGGACTAGCCTATTAACAGTCATAGTGGGGGCTATGGGTTCTATGTTGTTTTTAACTCCTTTGTCAATCATATTGGAGGAATTGGGTTTCCTATGAAAACTTACCTTATGCTTTCCCGATCTAAGGGTTATTGTGCCGGTGTCGAATTTAATTGAGGCCTTGGCTGTTGTCAAGAATGGTGTTCCTAGGATGAAATGTCTATTTTCGTCTTCTCTAATGTCCAGGACTATAAAATTAATAGGGTAACACGTCCTCAGCGATTCCCAGGGGGTAAATGTACGAATGACTAGCAAGTGAGAGTCTGATGTCGGTCTCGGCAAGCCTTTCGTTGGTGAGTTTCGTATAGATGGAATAGGGCATGACGTTCACGTCGGACCCTTGATCGACGAGGGCGTTAACACATTTGAGGGTTCCTAGGGTGCAAGGTATTTCGAAATTTCCCCGACGTCTTCTTTCTTTGCTATCCTTTTCTTGGGAATCGCTTCGTACGCAGGCCCCCCAAGTAGTATCTTATACTCTTTCCCTTTCTTCTTTCTAGCTCGGGCTCCTGACTGAGAGTTATTAAATTGTTTGTTGTTAACCACCCCTTTTATCAGTTTTTCATTAATCTTATGCTTTAGGTAGTATGCGACGGGCTGGCAACCAGATGCTTCAACTGCTTCTTCGTTCTTAGATGTTTTGCTTGCATTGGCTTTACTTTCAACTTTATTTACTTCCTTAGTTTCCACTACTAGCATTTCCGTTTCTGTTTTGGTGGGTTCCTTAGTACAGTCGGATGTCGACTTTGTCCCATTACCTTCTCTTTCATCCCCTTTTGTCAAGGAGATAGAATTTAAGTTCTTTGTGACAGGGAATTTAGCTTCTTCTCTAATCAATACCTTCTCTAGGGTTCTGCTAGTAGTGAGTTCCTTGAGAAGCCCGAACATTTCAGTCATCCTACCATTGACTTCTTTGCGCTGTTTGAGAATGGCGTTCTCAAATCTTCACATCCTCTCGGTGTGCGCTGCCATGTAGTCCCGTACTTGAGCTTCAAAAGTGGTATTTAATGCTTGTGGTTGAGGGCTTGGACCTGTACGTTCACGAAAAGCGAAAGTGATTAGTGTTGGTGATTCATTTTGACTTTGCGGATGAGAATTTGGGTAAACTGCGTTCACATGAGCTTGGGGGTGTGTGCAGAGATAGGTGCGGGCGTTGGTCGTGACCCTTTTAATAAGAAATTGATCTGGTCTTCGAGCTCGAGGAGTCTCCGGTAAGGTTTTTTTAGGACGTCTTGCGGTATAGAAATGGCCTTGACTGGTTTGACGAATTATTTTATTTCATACCAACCTTCATGGTCGTAGAGGGCAAGGTTCTTAATAATTTCCCAAGATTCGTCGGCGTTCTTATTGCGCAGTTTTCCGCCAGCAACGCGGTCAATCTCGCACTTGAGATGAAAGGAGACATGATCATAGAAAATTTAGATTTGAAGCCAATGATCGATGCCATGATAAGGGACTTTTTGGAGTAAGTCCTTAAAACGAGTCCATGCTTCGGATAGGGATTCGCCATGATGTTGTTGGAACATCAGGATATTGTTACGGAGTTTTGCTATCCTTCCCAGTGGAAAGAATTAAGCAAGGAATCGGGTAGTAAGATCCTCCCATGTGGAGATGGATCCTGCAGGAAGGCGTTCAAGCCAATTGCTAGCTTGATCGCATAGGGAAAATTGAAATAAACGCAGGCGCGTTCTTTCCCTGTTTTCACCGTCAAGGTCAAATGAGTCTACTAGTTTGATAAAGTCCTTGAGGTGTTGGTTTGGATCCTCAGACCGTAGTCCATGGAATGAGCATCCGTTTTGCACCAACCGGATGGTGTCGAATCAAAGAGGTACCACGTTGTTCCCTTCGGGGAGCTCGATGGTATTCCTATAGCCCTCGTGGCTTGGTTTGGAGTAATCTCCAAGAGTGCGGATAGGATTCTCGTCTCCCATGGTGGTTGACAAGAATGGGTTACGAAACTGATAACACAAAGAAAAGATAGACTACAAGAAAGCTAATGTGCGGGAATTAAATTCTTACTTGAAAGGATTCAAGCAAGTAGAACTAAGCTAAACTATGATCAAAACCTAACTATTCCCCAGGCGGCGGCGCCAAAAACTTAATGTGCGGTCGTCGTAGGACTTCTACACGAGAAGTTTTACAACTCCCTAGGCAGTGCACCTAATCGTTGTAGTGTAGTATAGGCAAGACTCGGGGTTGTTTATCGTTCACTCGAGGAATAGGTTAGGAAGGCTTGATCACGGTCTAACAGAATTCTAAGGGTTGAAGGAAGATTCTTTTTGTGTTTTTGTATTTTATGAAAGCAGGTAAAATCATATATTGGAGAGAGTGGTTTGGTTTTAGCTAATTAAACTAAATAATAATCTAAACTAAAGGTGATAACAATGAGATAAAAGATTGTGCCTATTTAATCATGTATTACTCCCTAGATTGCTTTTCCTAATGCCGTTGCCTTGTCACACTTGTGATGATCTGTGTAGGTATTTCTTAAAGTATGGATAAATTACACGAAAACGCCGTCTACGCAATACGCTCTTAGGGCAACGCACAAGTAAAGTAGTATAAAGACTATTACAAGGCCCCTATGATACATATTGAATGCATGTGAAATAACCTAAGAGGGATCAACCAGAATCATGGTAAGGTAGTATGAATACTATTACCACCGGTATCCTTTCTACACAATCACGTTTCCCTAGACATATCAACAGCAATTATAGACAGAAAGCTGGTTTTCTAGAGCCTAACGTGCACATTCATCACAAGAAGCGACATCACTAAGATCTACATTCTAGGTTTCATATAATCATAAATAGACACAATAATAGGTTTAGCCTAGCATGTTAAGAATAAAGCAAGAATAATAAATCACACAACACATAGACATATTGAATGATAAAGTAAATCTTACTTGATTAAAACATGAATTAGAAGAGTTACAATAGCGTTTTTAGGCCCTAAAATTGTCTTTTATAGCTGCTAAACGAACTAGGGTTCGTACCCTCTTTTTATTCTAAAGTTACACACTAAAAACCCTAAATCCGGGTTTTTATATATAAGAAATTCGTTGTGACGGCATCGTGTATGATGTGTGACGCCGTCTCCAGTCTCTGTGAGCACAAATCTTCAAGAGTCTTGATGCTGGTTCGTAGTCTCGTCCGTTTCTTCTCCAAATGAGCCCAAGTCACGTGTAATTCATCCAAATGTCATCCAAATGAGAAATACCTAAAAAGGAATGATTAAGTACCTATTTTGGGCATAAATACACGATATTGGGGGTTAAATGACCCCGAAAAAGTGTATAAAATGACACTTCATCAGTTCGCAACATATGTATGTAACACAGTTAATAACACACAAAGCTCGGCTAGCAAAGTGAAGGTCGCTTTTAGTCTTATCGGCATGAATCTGCCATTTTAGAAAGATGAAATATCATGTAACAATGATAGAGGAAAAAAATTATAAATAAAATAAGTAGAGTTATAAGAACATCAATTGATACAATTTATCTAATGCTTGTGACACCAAATTGACGTGAAAGAACCTCTAGAATTAACCCAAAACAGGTGTAGTACGTACTTTGGTTATTGAGTTTCTAATTCGTAAAAGCCTTTGGTACCTATGACACCTGAGGATCATGTGGCAACATATACCTGACTGAGTTTGTGGTACTGCTTGCTGCTGCAATTCCACGTATGATGTTCGGCCTTGTGTTGGTTGATTTTGATGTGGAACTGACTGCTACAGGAGTTATGACTGGTGATTATTCGACATTGTGAGATTACCATGTAACTGGTTCTACTGTCGTTGCTGATTACAGAACTACATCGACTACGATTTTGAAAATTTGACGCTAACATTAATCCATTGGTTACGTTCTGGTAAAAAAAAGGTAATAGAATTAGCTATGAAAAAAGATAATCATTCGGTATAATTCGGGTCAAAAATTAGATGTAATTTATCAGTTTACCTCACCAAAACCTTGGAACCAGAAACAAAAGCAGATATAGCAGATAACTTGAGCTTCAACGATTTCAATTATACGGAAACAGTATCCCTATAACCTTTTCCGCTAATGAAGTTAAATTTAGCAGGAGAGACAACATAAAAAGATACCAGAGGCATCAAATGATCTTTAATACATACGGCAGCCTCTTGTAGGAGATGGTATCATCTCTTTCCACCCTGAAACCAAAACATTAACATGGATCAGATTGTAAGCGGATATAAACACATTGCATATTTATGCATTCAAACATGAACAGGATCACAACCGTGCAATGATGATTGGAGTATTGAGTTTTTTGGTCTTACCTATTGTAACGTAGTTTTTTTATATGATATTCATGAAATATAAATAGAAGAAATCCCAGAAAAGACAAATTGCTCAGAGGTCTGCTAATAAATGCTTACATCTAGTGTGAGTTGTGACATCATATATGTGTGAGGTAAAAGAATACTCACAATCATGTTTACCAAAGATGATACGACCCATATTACATTGAAAAAAGAAGAAAAAATGTGTTATGGGTCAACCTGAAATAGCCCCAAATTAGCTCGTGCTTACATGGTTAAATGGTTTATCAGTTTGAAGCTCCTTCCAGTTGTTTGTTTTAATATTCAACTCTTTAATTGACTATGCAAGATATAGAATTGGATGTACGCACTTCAGGAGAAAAAATAAATCATAACGTATAATATATTAGTAATGACTAAATTTAAATATACCTCGTAAGAGAACACATTCTTGGTTGTCTTTACCGCAACCATATGTGTGAATTTTGTAAAAACCTTGTTTAACACAGGGCAATGATATTCTCCTACAAAACAGTAAGGGTTCTTAAGAGTTAAAATATTTTGAAGTTTTTAGACTGATGTATATATGTCATTGTTTATGAACTTAGTTTACTGGATAAATTTCATCATCTGAAAATCAGAAACAATAAAAGTAATTATAAAAATTCAATTAAATCGAACAATGCTGCACAAAAAAAGAAGGAAAAAAAGCTTTACATAGTTCATTAACATACCTCAATAGTGCTTCGTATAGTTTTAGCCCATACACCATATTGCCCACTGATTGCATGTTAGAAGACCACTACCAGCTACAATGATCACTGCTTGTTTTTCATCCATCGTGTTTGATTCTTGTTAGTGTTTTTGGCATCTAGTATTACTAATTATTGATATATATAGTCAAATTTATGGTGACATCAGGCATGACACAATGATCATTTGTTAACTGCGTGATGATGTGGGCAACACGGAGATGTTAGATTATTGGCAATAAGAAAAACGTGAACCAGATCCCATCAATGACATGGCAACCAAGATGACATGGACTTATGACGTGGCATAAAATAGTCAAATGCCTCCTGTTATATATAATGTAGATATTATAACATCAAACCATCCAATTCGCTCACAACAGATCCTAATGATGAATCTATATATCCTAACATATCACCCTCATAAATGTTTCACACTTACACATAGCTTGATTAAAAAACTTTACCATTTTTAACACGTGTAAAAGCACCTAAAATATCTTGATGTTTGTTATAACTAAAACAATAACATTTATCCATTTTAGGATAATTAAAGCCAAAATCACCATTCATACATATTATAATAATTCACTAATTGCATACCGACTACCAAGTAATATCATTTAACAAATAGATAAAATAATACAAAAAGAACAGTAGCTCATCATAGCTCAATAGCTTAACATACATGGTAGAAAAATAGAATTGAAAAGTTGATAACCTTTCAATTCACTTAAGAAACCTTTAACATTCACTTTAATAAACTAAGTTTCAACATAGGATTCGGATCACAACTAACATGATGCATAAATAATATTATTTTAGTTATACTCGCTAATAATAGAGCTTGGGAAGAAGGCAAGGGTTATAACCCCTATCAAAGAACACAATAGTTCGAATTAGGTTTTCAATCATAAAAGGAAAAAGCAACACGATGACATTTTGGTTCCAATCAACCTTTGGCCAAGACCATCCAAATTATGCAACTAATAGCAACATTATCTGTAACTCTAAAGTGGAGTGGTCCTAAAATAATCCAATCAAATTGATACAAAGTATTTATGAAAATCAAATAATAAGGTATAGTAGTTTTCGCCTAAATATGTTAAGAAGATAATACCTAATCTCGAGTTAACTCTTTATAAGTAATATTAACAGCATTAAAGTCACTTTTAAAGTACGAACTTCCAAAATGAAACTAAATGAAATTAAGAATGATGAAAGATTACAAATTACCTAATTAACAATTTTGTACATCATCATGCCTATAACATCAAACAGAGCAAAAATTCGTTAATGAAATTTCTTTAATGATCCTGAGTACATATCTTTACAATAAATCAGTCACTATGGGGTAGGAATAGTAGGATAAATCAACATGGGTAACTGAGTTTGATTGAGGGTGTAAGATGATGGGGTGAGATGAGCTATAATGTTTACACAAAGGAACTATTAGACAAAAGCATGTGCTTATTATATGGAAAGCGAATATCAGAGATATTATTCAATTGGGAAATATTCTTTCATGCAACTTCTTTACAACTAGCTTGCCATCCATCTACTTGCACATTATAAATAGGGTGATTATTTTACAAAGGAGACACACTCCACTCCATAGCTTCTTCACTTCACATACTGTCTTCGACATAATATTCAAGTAATAGAAAATATAAAGTAATGACTCTATATAACATTACAATACGCTTGTAGGAAAAAGCATCCTAAATGAGCCAAAATATTTCTCAACAAAGTCATCCAACCTCAAATCGGAAGTGTGGCATAAAACTACATAGATAGTATGAAGTTACTTGCTAGGAACCGCCACCCAAGAAGTTATCAATAATCTTTCGCACCCCTCGATGTAATACTATTAAATATCACACATATCTTGACCCCTAGTCTACCTCCTAGAAATGATTACGGACTCATGTCATATAATAATTCGGTGAAGTTCGAATGATCTTAACCTGTAATCTATACCCGTGATTTTTTGTATCATCAATTGGCGCCATCCGTGGGACCCGAACAATATCTTTCCGAGAGGAAACTGAAACAACCTGCTTCACTACCCAACTAACAACGATGAAGTCATAACCATGAGCAGAGACGATCGACTTCAAACCACGGTTCCAGGGGCAACGGTTGATACCCACAAACCAAGCTCCAGACCAACACCCATCACCCAAGACGCATGAGGACCTAACGACACGATCTCGGAACCAGATCTTGAAGACCCAGTCATGCAGTTCATGGTTCATAATTTTGATCGCATGAATGCCATGTACAAAGCCTTCACCCGAAAGCTTAAGGACATACCACTTCAGCCAACACTGACAAACGCAGACCCTACGGTTATAGAACCTTGGGCCTCAGATTCGGATGATGCACAACCGGTAAAGGCCAAAGAGAACGTTTTTGTTGAAAGCGATAACAACGACCCCTCCAAAAATTAGGGTGTCGTTGGAGTAACGCCTCTCGCCAATACGGTTAACGATAAACCAATGGTGAATAATGATTTCTACCATGAGCCCTTCTTATCCAAGGAATCAGAAAAGGACGTGCGTGACTTGGTGGCTTCCTCATTTACTAAGCGGATCCGGGATTATGACATGCCGGAGAACTTACGTGCCTACGATGGCACGACAAATCCGGATGACCACCTGACAGTATTTATGGGTACTATAGACGTGCACAAACTACCCAAACCTGCATGGTGTAGGTTCTTTCACATCACACTGTGTGAAGCGGCAAGATTATGGTACGACAACCTTGCACCGGGAAGTATAGATGGTTTCCACCAATTGAGGGACAAATTCAGGGCGAACATTTTACAGCAACAAAGATTCCAGAAAACCCAGGCAGAAATCCTCGGTATACGACAAATACCTAACGAATCACTAAAAGATTATGTAGCCTGGTTCAGTAGAGAGACTCTGTATATGGCTGACCGGTTCAATGTCATGGTATCTAGAGCGTTCATTAGCGGACTGCATCCAGGATGCCTGTTCAAAGACTTAATCGCAAAGCCGACAACATCACTGGAAGATTTTGTAGAAAACGTAGAGGGGGTGAATATGTTTCTGATTAAAATCTTAAAACTTTTTGTATCAAATTCCCGAACAGTCATAACTTAATAGGAAAAGTACTAATAATAGTCCATGACTATATCGAGTAAACAAGTTGTCACAACACAAGCATAAACATCAAGCAATAACACAAGCATAATTATAAAGTAAAGAGATAACGATATGTAAACGAGAAAGCAAACCGAACACGATGATTTATAGTGGTTCGGTCACGGAGCTCCTCTCCGCCCTACTCCACTCCCCGAGTACCCAACTCGAGAGTTACTTCACTAGATCAACAAGCTCCCTTATCGGCGGAGAAAACCTTACACAACGTCGCTTACACTTTTTTTGGTACAAAGCTAAATACCGAGTTCTTACACACCGGGTAGAACCAACCCATCGTCGCTTACACTTTTTTTGGTACAAAGCTAAATACCGAGTTCTTACACACCGGGTAGAACCAACCCAAACCCGTTATGTTTTATGGCTCAACATAACAAACTTTATGTTTTATGGCACTAACACATAAACCATCTAATCTAATTGGTGATACAAGATAATGATGTGATTACAATGATGATCCAAGACAATGTGTATAATGGATATGAATAACTAATATAAATGTACTTCCATTGATGGAAGCCTTCAATGGATGAAGATGATGAGATCTCTAATCTTGTAGATCTTCATATCTATATGCTTTATGGTGGATGGAAATGGCAAGATATTCTAAGGCTTGCTTTGGTGGATCATCATAGAAGTATGCTTACAACAAAATGAATGTTAGAAGCATTATGATCATATGCAAATAAGGGAGTTTAATGGGTGTTGCTACTGATCTAGGAGAAGGAAAAATGCAGAGAGAGATGTGTGAAAAAAGGTGTGAAAGTGGTGAGAGATGGATTGGTATTTATAGATAAAAACTTACATTGTAGCCTGTTTCCACCAGTTCCATTGTCAGAGGGAACTGACCAGTGTTAACTGAGGGAACCGGCACACAGTTTTGTAAATCTGGATTTTGAAGGATTGTGTGATAAAAAAATCTTATGAAATCCAATGTAGTCTTAAAATATTTTATCTAGAATTGGTAAGATATTTGAATATATGGTGATGTCGTGGATGAGATAAAATTACAAGCATTTTTCTTTTTAAAGAAATGTGATAAAGTAAAATGTATATATACTTAAAATGTAAGTTACTTGTGTTTATAAATATGCAAAGTACAAAATGTGAAATGAGGTTTGATCATAATGCAACATAACAAACATGAATGAACCTGTGTTGTAACATACGAGGAATTAAGACGTGGAGATGTGTTGATGATATTGAGACAAAATATGATTACGAGTAACTTGCACATTTTACGTTATGTATTACAAGTTACGTGTTTGTCATCAACAAAACAAACGAGACTGTGTAGATTAAATATCGTAATATTTGAACTAACAATCTCCCTATTTTTGATGATGACAAACAAACATGTAAACGTAGTATTTCATAAAATGTAAAGTTACTTTTATCCGCGTACTACCTTTACATTACATTCTTCGTTTACACTCTTCTCCCCCTTTTGTTAAAACAAAAATGGTGTGTCCTTGGAGTTTAACTTCATTTCTCCCTGAAAAGGCGAGTTGGCATCATCCCTAGTGAAATTAAATAGTCTACTCTATCCCCTTATTGCATCCTTTAGGTAATTGTCCTTGGTCTATAGCGGATCCATGGATCAAAATTTGAAAGCTTAACCTACAAAATGGTTAGTTTCGTGCAACATATATAAAAAAATATGAAAACTATATGATGAAGAAAATGACATCTTCCTTTTGGTCGAAACACAAAAGATTGTCAAAGATTAAGAATGATAATGAATGTGTGCATGCTCCCCCTTGACGAGTGCTCCCCCTTGTTCGAGGCGTCAATATATGATTAAAAATCTACAAAAAAAAATAAGTGCAAAACTAGATTCATCCTTGGATGAGTAAAATATATATAACAAAGTATATATAAGGTGCACTCTATAAATTCTCGACGGAAGCTCCCCCTTGCTTGAGGGCGTCAAGTATGATCCTACAAAATAAAAATTAGTGCAATAATTGGTTTTGTCCTTAGACAAATATGTCATATACAACAAAGTGTATAGATGACTCAATATGATTTATTGACGAATGTTCCCCCTTGCTCGAGGGCGTCAAAATGAACCTACAAAAAGAAAAATGAATGATGCAAACTTCATCCTTGATGAGTAAGCCATGTACCACAAAGTGTATATGCTTGAACCTACAAAAGAAAATTAATAATTGCAAATATTGTTCGGAGACAAGTATGCCACATACTGCATCGTGTATATGAGTGAACCTAAAAAGAAATGATATGAAAAGGCAAATTTCGTCTATAGACAAGAATGCCATACACACTAAAGTGTATATTTAAACCTACAAAAAGATATTAGTGCAATATATATATACTCTGACTTTCGATGAAGTCATATACAATAAGATGTATATATGATGCAAAATATAAATGATATTGCCACAAGCATCTCAATTTAGAGATTGTGATCATATACCAAAACATCTTATGAGGTGTAGTCTTCTACTAAGAAGGACATACAACCATAAGGTAGAAATTGAGAATATTACATGATTCTCAAAATAAACTCCTATAAAAGGAAACTAAAGTATGATAATGTCAAAAGTATAATCTAACTACTTGCATCATCATGGCTGGTTTTGGTGGTAAGGTTGTTAAGGGTTGTAAGGATGACAATGAGACGCATTTCATTACGAAATTCACTTGGCTTATGACAACATAGACAAAGATGCTTATGAGTGTCGGGTTGTGGTTATGGTGAGAAGTTTCATGGTGAATCTTTTTGAGGAGATGACTTAGTAGATGACTCAAGTTTGATAGAAGTAAATAAGTTTATCTCTAAACCTTACCTTGTTGGGTTGATGAAGCGCATGAGGTGCTAAACATGATGACATTGAGAGTGATGAAATAGGTGGCGGAAGATGGTGATGACAATGCAAGCAACTAACAATGTATGCTCATTAGTAAGGTAATGATGAATATGCATGTATGAACATTTAATGAAAGACATATGGATTAAAGTATGATATATGGCGAGTGAACACAAATAATCTTGATAATGAAATCGATATTTATAGACCTACATAAATCAAAATGAGTTAGTACAAGATAGAAGCAAGAATATCATTTCACAACATGATAGTTCAAGTATTTATTCTAACAAATACGAATGAAACTTGTTCAAGTATTGACACACAAAAGACTTAACAAGTAGACACAAAGATAAACAAATATGCAATCAAAAACACATTCGTAAATGGACATAAAAATAGGAATACTATTAAGCTAAGAGAAGAGGAGGACATATGTTGCAACTAGCTTAAAAATGTCATAGTACGCGTTTGGAAAACATTTAATAATTCTATTAGATTTAGAAGGACTCAAGAGCTAGATAAGTCAAAACCAACTATTTGGTGACCTTAATGCAAGTATAAATAACCTAATTAAAGTATTGGATTAAGAAGTTAACTAGCCAAGTCGTAGAAACGCCTACTGTAGAACCGACATGGACGGTTCCATCTACACAATGGAACCGGCTTTGCTGCAGATGGAACCGGCCCCTGCAGACAAGGTTCTTCAAATCTTAAAAATCCTAGAAGTGTTCCAAATGATTTCTAAACTTATATTTCGCTTGAGATAGTGATTAAATAGAGTTTCTTGATAATTCAAAAGGCTCATGGAAGAGATTCAATGCTTAGATATTATGATTTTCTACTATACCAAACGCTTGTAATTCTAGAGGGGAATGAAAATCAAGAAGCATGAATTGCATAAAAACCAACCAAAAGCATAAACGACATAGATTACAAACAAGCAAATTCAAACATAAATGATATGAGAAATAAAACCATTCATATAAGAACATGTTCCAAGAAGTTCAACCAAACACAAGCATAAGGAAAAAGATCATTTAAATTAGCAATTCGTTGCACTAACAATTATGCGAAGGATATGTGCCAAAGGAAACAAATAGGCCTGAGATCTCTAATTGCATTTGAGTTCATTTATTTGTGAAGCATAATTATCAACCTTGTAATATTGTTCTTCCCTTAGGTTGTCGACTTTGGTCTTAATTAAAACAATCGGTTTCTAAAGTAAGACCAAGAATTCTACAATTATACCAAAAATACTTTGACATAACAAAGTGCACAAGAAGCAAATAAAACACATTTTCATATAAGAAACAAGATGAAAAGATCATGTAAATCATGTTCAAGCATGTATAAATTAGACTATCATATGGATAGATTTGAAGAATGGCCAATAAGGAGCAAGAACTACCAAACATAAGCATATCCATATCAAAATCATCATGTGTCAAAATGAAAAATTATAAGATCATATGAGACATCATATAGGAGACAAAATTATGCAAACATCATGCAAGACATGTTTAACCCTTAACATTTAGTATCACGAATACAATCATGAAACAAAACCTTTCCTAAGGATTACACATTTTTCAATTAATCAAATAGTTATCAAACACCAAGATAACAATAAGACAAATAATCAAGCAAGAACATATAATCAACACATGTATGAGTAATGTAAGAAGACATGATTGACTAACGAAAAAGATCATATTTACAACTAGTATAGAAAATGTAGCATTAGTTGTGTTTGGGAGATGGAGAGCAAGTTGGTGAACTTGTAGTTTTAGAGGATTGACAAGGATGAAATGACAATATCAAAATGTGTAGATAACTTTAACGAGGTATTTTTGAAATGCTCCCTTTTCAACAAGAACAAAAATATTTAAAACCTTTGGCCAAAACGCCATGACTAAAAATTAACCTTTTGTTATTATATTAAAAGTTGACAATAGTATATTACAAATCCTTTGAGACTATATTTACATGAAAATAGACTCAGATATCTTTAAAATGACGGGTGGCACAACTTTTAATTCCATATGGTTGGGTTTATATGAAATTCCCAAAATGACCCATTTTCCACAAAACTTGTTGTTCCAATCTTGTACATGGTTAAAATGACCGAAACTCGATTCCTATAACTCAACATAACATGAAAACTTCCATAATTATTTCTTAAAATATATACTTAGATATCAAAGACACACTCTGTCTAAATGAACTGCGGAGCCATTCTTTATGGGTTTTGCAAAACTCTAGTTTTGACCCGTTTTTAACCAAAACAATAACTTATTACTTTGACCCGCTTTGAAAAACACTTTTAAAACTACAACAAGACATCATTACACTTCATCTTTACTTGATTATTTTGGATGAAGCATTCAAGTTGCCAATCCCACTTTGATGTTCATAAATCTTATAACAATATGTTTCATTCTTAAGAAGTTTATTAAGAAATTAAGATCATGCAAAATGTTGAAATAGCAAATGCAAAGAAAGAGATATATGCCTATATGAAGATCACAAGATCTATAAGACCCATTGAGCGAAATCATAAAATTGACTAGCTAACACATAAATAACATGGCATCCCAAACACTAATGTTATATGACAACAACAAGCTCACATATAAGATGCAAAGAGTATATAATACTAAATAAGGTGCAACAAGTAATCATATAGCATATCACACATTATAATCATATCATGACTAATATGAGTTAATGAAATATTTATGGAAATACATTTTTGACAAAATTAGGTGTTATCCCAAACACTCCTTTTAAAACCATATATATGCTTTAAGAAACTAAATCGAAAAACTAGCGGATATAAGACATGATAAGGTAGAAACATATATTTCACAAATAAACATGTTCAATTAGAACTAGAAATACACATATGATCAAGATATATAAGCAATGCAAATCAAGGCAACTAGTCATTTAGCATAGCATACGCAAATACTTTTCTTCACCTTGCGTTGAGTATGACGATGTATATCAAGCTTGATTAGTGACCAAAATACTTTAATTTTAAAAACGGATGTATCAATGATCAAATGATACCAACTCAAATTGCCCGACTCAAAAGTTTGAGTTTTTATGTTAATACGAAACTTGAAATTTTAGACACTTTGTAGTATTTTGAAATGTTGACTTACTTAAACTTTTAATCAGATCCTTTAACCTAATTTATTAGAAAGTAGACTCAATTATCTTTGAAACGATAAGTGGCAAGACACGTACGGACTTACGGTTAGTATTTTATGAGCTTTTGAAGTTGACAAAAAATTTGAAACACCTTCTTTATAACTGGGTCCGCCGGTTCCTTTTCAAAATGGAACCAGCTTTGTTAACGAGAGGAATTACCGGTCTGATCGATTTTTCTAAAAACGCATATTTAGACCCGACGAAAAGGTTTAAAACTTGGTAGGCTTTAAGGTAAACTTATATGATAAATTTTGATCATTATTCAAGCTTGTATAACAAAGATATTCAAGAATCAAGACTTCTAAGTATAAAACAACGACATGTTTTTCATATTAAGTCCCGCTTTTCGAATAATTTGATACATGGATCGTACTCGGTTTTGAAAACCATTTGTTTTGAAAACTAGAGCCACATCGCTCTGATACTAATTGTGGAAAACGTAGAGGGGGGGTGAATACGTTTCCGATTAAAATCTTAAAACTTTTTGTATCAAATTCCCGAACAATCTCGACTTAATAGGAAAAGTACTAATAATAGTCCATGACTATATTGAGTAAACAAGTTGTCACAACACAAGCATAAACATCAAGCAATAACACAAGCATAATTATAAAGTAAAGAGATAATGATATATAAATGAGAAAGCAAACTGTACACGATGATTTATAGTGGTTCGGTCACGGAGCTCCTCTTCGCCCTACTCTACTCTCCGAGTACCCAACTCGAGAGTTACTTCACTAGATCAACAGGCTCCCTTATCGGTAGAGAAAACCTTACACAACATCGCTTACACTTTTTCCAGTACAAAGCTAAATACCGAGTTCTTACACACCAGGTAGAACAACCCAAACCCGTTATGTTTTATGGCCCAACATAACAAACCTTGTGTTTTATGGCACTAACACATAAACCATCTAATCTAATTGGTGATACAAGATAATGATGTGATTACAATGATGATCCAAGACAATGTGTCTAATGGATATGAATAACTAATATAAATGTACTTCCATTGATGGAAGCCTTCAAATGGATGAAAATGATAAGATCTCTAATCTTGTATATCTTTATATCTATATGCTTTATGATGGATGGAAATGGCAAGATCTTCTAAGGCTTGCTTTGGTGGATCATTATAGAAGTATGTTTACAACAAAATAAATGTTAGAAGCATTATGATCATATGCAAATGAGAGGGTTTAATGGGTGTTGCTACTGGTCTAGGAGAAGGAAAAATGCAGAGAGAAATGTGTGAAAAAAGTGTGAAAGTGACAAGAGATGTCTTGGTATTTATAGACAAAAACTTGCATTGTAGCCCGATTCCACCGGTTTCATTGTTAGAGGGAACCGGCCAGTGTTAACTGAGGGAACTGGCACACAGTTTTGCAAATCCGGATTTTAAAGGATTTTGTAATAAAAAATCTTATGAAATCCAATGTAATCTTGAAAGATTTTATCTAGATTTGGTAAGATATTTGAAGATATGGTGATGTCATGGATGAGGTAAAATTACAAGCATTTTTCTTTTTAAAGAAATGTGATAAAGTAAAATGTATATATACTTAAAATGTAAGTTACTTGTGTTTAAAAATATGCAAAGAGCAAAATGTGAAATGAGGTTTGATCATAATACATCATAACAAACATGTACGAACCTGTGTTGTAACATACGAGGAATCGAGACATGGAGATGTGTTGATGATATTGAGACAAAATATGATTACGAGTAACTTGTACATTTTACGTTATGTATTACAAGTTATATGTTTGTCATCAACAAAACAAACGAGACTTTATAGATTAAATATCATAATATTTGCACTAACAGATTTGTGCACACAAACCTATAACTTCATACGAGCCGAAGACGCAAACAACAAAAATCGTCTTCGGGAACCACGTCGAGAAACAAAACAACACCTGACTTATAAAGACCTCACACGAAGGCAAATGGACAAGCATGTTTCCAGGTCAGCCGCTCGACACACAGAAAGCTATAAGGGACCGAATGACACCTTCACCGCATTGATAAAATCTCTTGCTGAGATACTAGCCACCTCTGAAGGGAAAGCCATGCTCCGCCCACCACCGAGAATGTTTGCACCTACTAACAAAAGGGACCAGACAAAGTATTGTGAATTCCATGAGGACCATGGCCACGATACCAATGATTATATAGACCTTCAAAAAGAGATCGAAGCTTGTGTTCGAAAAGGACGCATGGCCCACCTAGCGAAAGGAGCCAAAATTAAATGGAGTCGAAAGACAAACACGGGTTCAAGATCGAAAAATAAGATACAAATGATCCGAAATGCGGACATAAAAGCGGAAAAGTCAAGAGTGTCATTCCCTAGTATTACATTCTCTCAAGACAACCCGAACCCTAAAAATTACAGTGGTGATGACCCGTTGATTATCACAGCAGATGTAGGAACTACGCACATACACAAAATCTATATGGATCGAAAAAGCTCTGCCGAAATAATGTACGAACATTGCTTCGAACAACTCACGTCAGAAGAGAAAGAGGCAATGCGACCGCCAGCGGCACCACTTTTTGGATTTGTTGGATAAATTTTGTGGCCTCTAGGATTGATCACCTTGCCGATCACCATATACGACTATCGTGGTCACGCCAGCTAGACAATAGTGGTCGACTTTATGATCATAAGAGCCCCTTTGCCTTACAATGCCATCTTAGGACGTTTAGGATTGATGAAACTCGACGCGGTCGTCTCTACTTTGCATTCCTTAATGAAATTCCGAACCAAAGAAGGCATTGCCATTGTAAGAGGCGAAAAACTCCAAACGAACATCTGTAACTAGATTTCTCAAAAAAGAGATCACACAGAAGAGACCAGTGATACTGAAGGGGTGGAACATATAGTTGTAAATGACGAGCACTCCGATCAAACGCTAGCAATCGCATGTAACTTGCCAAAAACGCTCAAAGAAAAGCTTCGTGAACTTTTGCGTTCTAACAAAGATATATTTTCATAGGCGCCCGCATATATGACTGGCATCCCGCGAGAACTCACAAAGCACAGACTTAACATCCACCCCTAAACATTCCCCGTATAGCAAAAGAAGTGAGTCATAGCAAAGGAACGAAGTGAAGTAATCACTATGGAGGTATCCAAATTAGTCGAAGCGTAAATCCTTAAACCAGTTTTCTTCCCCAGATGGGTCTCTAACCCCGTAATGGTGAAAAAGTCAGACGAAACATGGCGCATGTGCATCGACTTTATGAACCTAAACAAAGCTTGCCTTAAGGATAACTACCCGCTACCTGAAATAGACCAAAAGATGTCACGAGAAAAACCCTAAATTCTCTCTGGCGACTTTTGGAGAAAAATCCTAAAACATCACGATTAATTTTTTCATGATTTTTTGTCCTCAAATCCATATAAAGTTTGTGTTCTTGCATCCTAATCAATGATTATGTTTGCGTTAACATGATTTTATTTAGATTTTGAATCAGATCCAAGATTTGCGATCGTTTTTAGGTTTTTTTAAATCGTCTATTAGGGTTTTGACTTTCAGTAATCAAAGGTATCTTATGTCTTATTGATTGCTTGATCTGTGAGTCGATGAAAGGCGGTTAGAGGCTATTTGATATATAACTCAAGCCCTAGTTATTTACTAGGGCTTAAATCGATTTGTAGTTAGGCGTCGAACTACTGGTTTTCTTTGTTTTCCTGGTAATCATTTTTGGGTTTTGCTATGGAGCTTAGTGAGGCGACGAACAAGAGAGGGGTCATTTTCTCAAATAAGTAGGGTTTCTACAAACCCTAATTCTGGTTGCGATGAAAACCTTAATGTTTTGGCTAGGGTTGAAGGAAACCGTGGTGTCTCGTATGTAACTCAACGAAGAAAGGCTGGTATTAAAACAATACATGTGCTTGAATTCGTATTTGAGCAGCAGGTTGTTGGTGATGGTTCTAAAACAACTAGGGTTTTGGGTTACCCTAGTGCTTCTTTTTCCTTTGGTACGAAGGCTAACCAAACTGCTTATGTTGCTGATCAAGATGCTACAGTGAGCAATGTGGTTACTCATCATGATATAATTTCTAAATTATTTGGTGTGTTGCTTAAAACTTACAAGGATTTTGAGGACTTTACTCGTAACATTGAATTGGGCACCTCCAAGGTGTGGTTGGAATTGTCTGAAGAAAAGTGTCAGGAGGTTACTGATATTTTTTGTACTAAGTTTAAAGCTTTCAAGGCTAAAAACTATTATGCTAGTAATCCTAGTAAGTTTACGCCTAGTGATCCTATTTTGCATAAAGAATATATGAAATATCTAATCTCACAATCAAATGACAAAGAACTAAAGAGAGAAAGTGAAAGGATGAACACTTTTTGAGAGAGAAAGGAAGAGAGAATATCTGGTTGAATAAAATGAGAAAGTGAACAACCAACACCCTCTCCAAGCAATGGAGAGGGTACTTATACCATCTATGTGGCCGGCCATGGGCCTTGTGTGGGCTTTCCATGGGCCTTGGGCCTTTATACCTTACTTCTAAGTGTGGCCGAGTCTTTTCTAGATTTCTAACAATCACCCCCTAAGGGAGGTCACAACCTTTTACAAAATCCTTAAGCCTAGCATTCTATGAATGTCTTCATCTTTGCTCGTGGTCTTTAATCTTTATCTTTCAACTTGTGATATGCTTAGTGATCTTTAGACTTTAGGTTTGAGCTTGTTCCTTTAAGCTTGACTTGTATGTGAACTTGAACTTCTTTGAGATCATCAACCAAAAATAATCTATGATCATCATCTTGTGATCTTACGCCATCTTGTGTACTTGTGACTTTCGAGCCGACATGCTCATACTTTACTTCATCTTTAACTTGAAAGCTTGAATAAGGCATCTTTCTTGAAGTTCTTTAACTTTAACACTTCGTCGCTTCAAGAAGGACGTACGATATCAGAGTAGCGGAAGTCTTGAAACATATACTTAAGCTTTCATAATGTCTTTATATATGTCGGTAGAGTATGAGCATGTGGCTATGAATCTTGACTTGTCTTGTATCAGCTGCGGCTACCATCAGGATTACCTGCATAAATGGATTAGTGATAAACAACATATATGGACGAAAGTGTCTTTGTCACTTCATTGAATAATGTTGCAATAACCACAGTTCCCCATTAATCAGTATAAATACTGCATGTGATCAGGTAGAATTCTGAAGAATCTCCTTGACAGAGTTTCGCAGCTGCACTAGTCGTTCTCATTACCGTAGCGTCTCAAAGTAGACAACACAATATGAGTAAACCAATAAGACAAAGTCTCACCGATTGAATCAAAAAATTGATTTGAAAATCAATCGACGTGTCACTTGCTAAAGTGATTTTGTGGCACATCGAGAGTTTTAAGCATTTTAAAATTCATCAATCGTCAATTCATAATCTGGACCGAATCGATATCTAATGTCATGAGTTTGATCCAAATAGGATCTCACAAGTCACCTACCACAAAGCTTGTTTGATGTTGGCTGTGGAAGGATTTTCATCGTCATTGTGAATACTTTAGTATCACTCTGATTTTCTGGCAAAATCACAAGGATAATGCGTAGGACTCTTAGGATATTACTTGCTTTTACAGTGTATGAAAAACAAATATATTTAAATAGTATCCTAGTAAGATTTATAGATGGTCTATTTTGGCTCTAGACTCAATAGTGCTCATTTGGTTTTAGTAATCAGAGGCTGGAGCAGACTGTCACCTTTTCAATACCAACTAACTCGGAGTGAGAGAGTCGATAGAAATACGTGTAATCTCTATGAGAAATGAAACAAGAGTCTTTTAAGAGACCTTGAGCGGATAGGGAGGGTTGTGCATCGCATCATTGGGTCCATGATGACTATCTTCAATACCAAACAATAGCTTAGTGTTTCTGATAGCATATGTATTAACCCGGTTTCTGCCTAAGTGTAAGGAGGGCTTCTTTGTTTTCACCATTTATCTTAAGTTTTCTTTTTTCATTCTTTAATGCTTACCAAGACTTCATAACTAACACCTTGTTGGGTTTGTTCCAGTGTTAGCTCTGTTTTAGTCTGCATTTTTACCTTTTCTCACTTTTTCTCCTTTTTATCATACCTAAGGACTTCTATTCTAACTAATGGAATGTCCCTGGGTAGATCCTCCAGTTTTGGTTGGATTGTGGGAGCGAATACATATACCTAACCACCTTATAACTTCAATTAATTAAATACATGGTCGGTCTTTTGGTATTGTTTACAGCCTTAAAACCATTTGAAAATATCGATCAAGGTACTTTGATATAAATCAAAACATTTAGTACCTCGATGGTTTTACTTTTCAAAAAAGCTCCCCCCGCATATGTGCATCGATAACCAAAAATGTTTAGCACATAAGAGGAAGGAGTTCACACATGAGTCTTTAAGATCACATTATACAAGTTATATATATTCTAATCACATTTTCTCCCCTTATCAAAAATGTCAAATCTCTTGATATTTTAGATATCAATTGATTCAAATATGTATGAAAATTATTTGGGGAGAAAAATGTTCTAATTGTATATCAAGCTTATTTTTGAGAACATTTTGATGCTCTCCCTCAAATTATGAGGGAATTATATGGTGTTTGAGTGCATTAATTTAAAAAATTTTGAATTTACTAAAAAATTCTTGAAAGTTTGCACTCGAACACTATATATGCCTATTTTTAGTCTAACACTACTTATTTACATATTCATAAATTTGTAATTACGAGAGAGTGACCTGAAATGGAGTAGGACAAAATATGACAAAGTTATATTGTCCGTTCAAGCAGTCTGAGGTCTTCCCCGTAATCTCTCCCACCAACGAACTTTTCCAAGCTCCTCATTAACCTTCTTCTAGCAGCTGCTTATCGATAGCCTTGATCATGATGCGAGACTTTTTTCTGTATAAGCCACTCCATCTTCTCCTCGGTAAGTAATCCATCCTCAGGTTTAAAGCAATATCATGAAGAACGGATCTAACAGATGTGAGTGTCCCGTCATTGAACTTGTAGAGTTCATCCGTGTGCATCAACCTGTTTCTTTTGTACTTGTCTTCATAGATAATTCCTTGAGGGTTGTTGTATGCAGTGTATGGAGTTTTGTTAGAGATGTCAGACCTGAATGTCTCTGGCTTAGTGATATTGAGCTTCTTCTTATAGCTTTCGACTCCCAGTTGAAGGTCTTCCACCCGCCTAAGAATGACAATACGTATGGTAAACATCCATAATGCTACACCCAAGTCTAAAATAACGTCTCTTTCAAGATTGGAGAGTTTCTTTTGAACTAAGAGAAGCAGCATATCTTCAATATCGTGCAGGTTAAGTGTTAGAAAGTCACCTTCCTTGAATTTTTATAATTGTTGATCTTCTCTTCTAACTTCAATCTCCTCCAGATAACCGTAATCATACCACTTCATAACTTTCACTTTGGTCACTGCTATAATTATTTTTGTGGAGTACACATCATATTTGGACATGATGTAAGTCGTTTTCACACGCGTCTATCAAATAAACCCTCTAAATTTATAATATATATATAAAATACATATACGTATATTTAAGCAAAGTATCATACAAATTATTCTTAGGAAAGAATAATAAGTAATCAACACGGGTATCGTTTTCCTCGGTGAGAGG